>ML777310.1:1094345-1114680 GCA_009831015.1 Picea engelmannii | reverse complement strand
GGCCCTGGTTACCAACCTAGGGTCTTTATCAATATATGTCCCAGACCACATATCCCAGGAGTGCACTGGGTGCCCTAGATCTCGTCTAGGGTCTTAGCCATCCTTCAGGAGAATGGCTCTCGCTGCTGCATGTAAATTTAACAGTGATGATGGTTACTTACAGGAAGAAATGTAATGCTAGACATTACAGATACAGTTGACCATGTCCAAAAATTGGAAGAAGAATGCAGAGAGCTTAGAATCAATATACACCAAATGGCTCAATTTAAATTGGAAGAAAATCTTATGTTTCAGAACTCTCTCCAAACCCTGCAACAAGAAAATGAAAACTTGAAAGATGACCTTCAAAAACCTGCAAAGAAAGTGAAGAGCTTGACAGGGAAAGATTTACATTATCAAACAAGAACTTCTACAACTACAGGAGAAAACCACAAGTTTAGAAGAACAAGTTGCCTCTAGCAATTCCATTATATAAAGCCTAAAAGATCAAGCAGATATGTTACATACAAAAAATGAAAAGCTTGAGGCTGAGATGGGACATATTTATATACAGAAAGGTGAGGTCAAGGAAAATCTTTCTTCTGTCAGTTGCTGGAAGAGAAAACAAATATTGATGCTGAATTGCTGGATAAACTAGGTGGGCTTGAAGATTATGTGAGAACGCTGCAAGAAGCATATGGTAGCATAAAAGCAGAGAATAAAAACTTAAAGGCAGAGCGTCAACCTCTGATGGAGGATTGCCTTTCTGGGCAGAAAAAACTGAAAGATCTACAAGTGGAGAACTTAACACTTGAAGAGAAGTGCCAACATCTTCTAGACGATATTGGCACCATTAAGGATAGTTTGACCCTATGGCAGAACGACTTTCTGCTTTAGAGGTCAACAGCTTCCGTAAGAATAATGCATCACTGACTGTAACTTTAGTTCAAAAACAGAAGATATAGTGATGCTTGAAAGCCACAAATCTAGCCCTCAAACTGAAATGCCACCTAATTTCCACCATTAAGTTAGAAATTCGCCGAAATCCATGGGATGGCGAACAATTTCGTTAAATTTTGTCTACTGAATTCGGTTAAACAGAATCTCATTTACATTAAAATCGCACTTAAATCCGCCCCTAAATTCATTCTTTTTAAGGGAAATTCGTTCCTCTCAGAATTAAATGAATGTATTGTTCCGGTTTACGGTTTACCTTATGAGACGGTCGAGGCTAGAGCAACCAAGCCATGGAATCTTCTTAACTGCACTGTATGTCTTCGAATGTGCTGTGCGTCTGCATATGCCCTAACCCCTCTCACGAGTGGACGTATGGTGAAGACACGAAGGTTCTCAGCGATGGCTGAAACGAAATCTTTGAAATGGTTTCTAGAATGATCACAGCTCGCAGGAGGGATAATCGTAATTCGTAATGCCTCTGCACAGTGGAAATCGTTTGAGTGTCGACAGAATGGCTTAGTCTTCATTGGCCAGACCGCCTGAATAGCCGATTCAAATCGGCACCCAAATAATATTATATATTTATTATTTACATAAATTTTATATATAATATAAACGTAATTTTCAATTATTTATGATAATAACTTATATAATATAAATAGATAATACATTCTAGATTATAAATTAATATAAACTTATATATATATATATATATATATATATATATATATATTTTGAAAATTTAATTTATATATAATATATAATTCAAATTTACTATTTTTATTATTTTATAGAAGTCATATTGTATATTAATAAATCAGATAATTTAAATCATTCATATATATAATGGCTGAGGTCAATTTTTTTCGCGGTTGAATTCGAAGCCGAACACAAACCATGTGAAATTGGCAATCTACGCGAAGAACTTTCCCATGTTCTGTCAAAGACGAATGATCTTCAAGTTGGAGCCCAAAGCATGAAAAAATCGGATTCCACAATCGCCAAAGTCCAGTGAGACAACCAAAAAAGGCTAGAAACACAGGGCCAAGTAGCGCTTTAAAGAGATTTTGGGATTACGGAAGCACATGCAAGGTCTGCATCTTGAGCATGCCTCACTAATTACTGCTTCCCAGGCCGACGGCAAGAAAATAGAAGAGTTGCAGTTAAAGTGGGAAAGTTGGAGAAGGCAGTGCAGGTGCTCGGGGAGGAAAGTGAGAAGCAGAGCAGGGCTGAAGAAAAAAGAGAAGCAAGTAGTCAAATTTGCTTTTCTATTGACCATTTTTAGCACAGTTACAAACATCTTCAGCAGGTTTTGTCCTTGCGTCTTCAAAATCACAGTCGAACCGCCGCATCGTAATCCATTAGTTCATCAGTATAAATCATGAAGAGATTGGCTGTTCGCATTGATGCAATATGTTAGTTATATGTAAGAACATTTCGGGAAAATTTTATGCCAGTAGAAATTGGTGTACAAATTGTCAAATGTGCATGGTCGTTTCTCCAGACCTAACGGAAATATTCGACTCTTGTAGCCCACCATCCCATTGGTCTCTACCCGTTCCAGCCCCGTTCTATCTATTTTCGAAAGGTCCATACCTGTCATTTCTTCAACTACGGACAAGTGGGATTCTTTGTACACATTCTTACTCTTCTTCGCGCACTCTTGGCTGCAAGCACTCCGAAATCCTTCAAAGAAGGAATCACCTCATTTTACCCACTCACACCCTAACCAAAATCGAAATAAGAAAAACCGAAGCCTGAAAAAGAACAATGACTTCTGAAATGCAGAGAGATCGATAAATTCAGAGCTTACCTGAAGAAAATTCCTGCTTGGACTTGACAAAACCCCTGATGGGATTAAAAGCTCCCTGTTATGTCACAGAAACCAAGTACAGCAAGCACAGCGGGAGCCTTTATGGCCTTTGGTGCCCTACCTGCTCTGCCCTGCCCTGCCCTGCTCCCACGCCGTCCCGTTCCTCTGTTCTGCTTCTCTGCTCCGTACTTCCAACAGAACCCCAAGACCGAATGCAGAGGCATTTAATGCTTTCCCAAGTACCTTATACCGAACCCCTTTTGCCGCAGTCTAATATTTGACTGGCATTTAGTATTCACTTTTATATTCTTAACGACAGTCTCAGAGTTTTTTCCTTTTTCACTGTCAATACCTCGGTAACTGCGCGTAATGGCGTCGGATCGAGGCAACTACTTCACTGCCAGACAGACACGTGGTGCTATCAGGCAACCCTCTCCGCGGCGACAAACACGTGGCGCGATCGAGGATAGCTGATTAGTTGGGAGTTATAGGGACCGTCGATGGGGAGGGGAGAAGTACCAATGACTGGCGGTTGCCTTTTTAAGCGAACCCGTGCGCTTTTTACCCTCAGATTCGATTCTACTTTTTAACGGCTCTGACGGGAGGGTAAATTTTGCGTATCCACCGACCAGGTTTCTAACGGAGTCTTTAATGATTTGGCACAGGGAAAAGGTTCTACCAAAGTCAACTTTGTAGTTTTTATTTTTTTAAATGACAGCTATATTATTAATTATTAATAATTTTGGATTTGAGAATAATAACTTTGTGGTTTTTGTTCTTTTAAATGATAGTTATATTATTAATTAATTAATAATTTGGATTTGAGAGTATTTTTATTATGGTATTTCGAATATTATTTTGTAATGCATAGATATAAAAGTTAATATCGAAATCACTTTTTTTTAATATAGATCAAATCTAACTTTTTGTTATTATAATTCAAATATATATCTAATAGTATATAAGTCGAATATATTAATAATTTATGATTTAGTAAGGGTTGAGATGTTTGGAGGTACATTCGTGAGGGGATCTCACTCCTAGGGGTATTTATCCTTCTAGCTTTGTCACAACGGGTCAAATGTTTTATTGGGGATTTAAACTTGAGTGGGGAGAGCACGAGACTTACCTCCCAACCATTCAAGCTATTGCCCCTTGACTTGAAGTTACTTCTTAGGTCAATTGGATCTAGCCCGAGTGGTTGTGGGATGGAGCCTTATCCTCCTCGCATAGGTTCTATTCCCCGTAAGTGGCATGTTAAGCTCATAGTGAGTTTATTGTTATAAGGGCTTTGAGCTTAACATGTCAATTTTCATTTAAGAATTAAGTTGAGGTGGTTTGATCTGACGGTTGAGAGGTAGGTCTTACACTCTCTCCATCCGGGTTCAAATCCCCCATGAGACTTTGGCCAATTGTGATAAGGATATAAGAGTAGCCCCCCCCCAATGAGTGGGACCCCCCTCGTGGGTGTGTCTCTGAATGTCTCGACCCTTACTAAGTCATAAGTTTCCTACTAGACACTGACTTGCAAGCTATTGGCACTAGCCCAAGGTTTATAGTGGCAGCAAATTGAATTTGAACTTGGGCCTTGCCTAGGTAAACTCAACAAGTGACCAATTCTCCTAGATCTAAAAAAAAAGAGGTTAAATTGCACTTGAGGGTAGTATCTAGTTTCATGTATGGAATTACGGCTAAAAGTTACTAAAAAGTATATGATCCCACGAGAGGTAGCCTTAACGATGACCACAAGAGACACTAGTTTTTTAGCGGATACTATCTAGATTGAAACCACTTTTTGGTCTTGGAGTAAGACCTAAAAGCATTTATAATCGACTAAGAAATCATCTTCCTTAAACATAAAGAAACAAACTAACAGCGCAAGACCTAAAAGCATCTAGCATAAATGAAAGTTTGTCTCATTAAAAACCATTAACAAATCATTTTAAATCATATATATATATATATATATATATATATATATATATATATATTAATAACTTAAATAAAAATTATCCTCAATCTCAATTAACCATTAAATTATAATAAATTTTGCCCTCTTCAAAATTTATATTCAAAATTGGTTAAAATGTTGATAAAGGATTAATTTAAGAGACAAAATAGAGGATGTTGGTCACATACACCGTGGAATGAGTAGGGAGAATATGTGCCCTGTATTCAAATGATGAAGAGCATCTCTGTATGACAGTCTATGACAGTCTGGCCTTGAAAAGGCTAGGTCTCGACAGGGATGTATCCTTATCTAAGGAGCACATTATCCAAATAATGGTTTCGAGTGGGACATATGATATTTTTTTATTAAGAAAATTTAATGTGTTCCACTTGCATGACAATAACTCTAATATTCCCTCTTATGTTCTTCTAAGGTATGGTGTAACTTTGTCCTTGTCAATAATAAACGTGCTTAAATAAAATTCCACCTGAACATAAAACCTTATAATGGTTTTGATGTTGTCTTTTGCAAGGTACTGTGTCATTAGATTTTTTATTCTAATAACGACAAGGCAGTTAAGGGAAGAGTGGGGAACTCAACTCCTTTGACTAAGGGTTCTATCACCTCAACATTTTCAAAAAGAGGTGTTTTTAATTTCAAAATATTTGGATGAAAAGAACTCTAACATTTTCAAAAGAGGTGTTTTTAATTTCAAAATAATTGTTGGTATGTGTTTTGACGTTGTGTAAGTTTATTCATGTAAAAAAATCAAATTTTTAGAATATTATTTTTCATAGAGATTGAGTTTGGTATTATTTCATTTGTTGTTTTAGTGATATTTTAGGTAGTGATGAGAGTATTCATGAGTTTATATATAGTTTGAGTTTGGTATTATTTCATTTGTTGTTTTAGTGATATTTTAGGTAGTGATGAGAGTATTCAGAAGTTTATATAGATTTTGGTTTTTTTAGGATAATAATTATTGTTTATGTTATGCAATATAAAGAATATGTGGAGATTTTTTAAAGGAGAGTAAGGTATGTATATCTTTGTATATTAAGTAGTTAAATTGTTGTATGAAGAGAATTCATTGTCCCACAAACAAGGGGATCTCATACATCAATTTGGCATCTAGTTATGTTGTGACCTTAAAATTGGATTATTATTATTACTATTTAAGAGTCTTATCATTGCTTCCTCTAGTTGATCTCAATATTAAAACTCACCTCCACATATCTTCCTAGTGGATGCTCTAAACCATTTCAAGAGACAAAGGCATTCAAACTAAAATTTACAAAGTGTACCTTTTGGTGGATGTGGCCATATTCTAGAGAATCACTTTTCCTATGGCTCCATCAGTACATCACTACTCCAGTTTATATCTTCTCTTTGGAGATGGATCCATCAAACCTCCTAGGTACACTAAACTCTAGTTTTCTTATAGTCTAAGAGTTTTGTTAGCACTAGAATTCACCCTCATATTGCATAGAATGTAAGTCGAGTACCCATCAGTTTATACAGTAAATGTAAATGAGTTTTAAGAGGCCAAATGGAGAAGACTCAATGAAAATAACGTTCTAACTCAGAAATCTGGACTGGTATGTGCAAGCAATTGAGGTCTTGGATCAACTTCAGTGAGTAAGTTGGAGTAAAGGTGAGTAGGAGGAAGACTTTGGTGAGAAAAGTGTAAGGTCTGTCTTGAACACAAGATCCTCTTGGATTCAAATTTCAAGGAAACTGAAAGAAATCATAACAACATTATGATCAAACATTGATCATATTACAGTCACAACAATCCACATGAATCAGTCAATCATGAACTCTCTCAGTATTAGAGGCAAATAAGATGGAGTAAGAAAGATGACTTAGATTAATCAAGAAGTCTCAAATCAAGACATGACCAAAGAACCAGCGTTCTTCATCAAAATATTACAATAGCAGGGAGCCTAGCTCAACCATTCGACCTTAACATAATATCAAAACTGTCTATAAATACCCAGCAATGCTACAACCACCAAGAGTGTGATCGGACCACTACCTTCAAAGCCTTCATTTGGTGCATGCTCTGTCAGATTGCGCAGGTTTGCTCATGTCAGAAGCGAGTCAGGCACAGTTATGTGCTTTACAGGAAAAATTGTCCATAAGGAAGCTTCGGATCGTCAGCGTGCCTTCATGGCTACGCTCTGCAACGCTTTCCATTTATGGGGTGAGACAAGGTCTTAACTGCCACCCCCAATCTTCAATAACTACCTTCATTGGGATCAGGACAGGGCCTAACACTCATGAATGTTTTCAGGCGGTGCCATATGAATTTTTTTGAGTCAATCTCGACGTCTCGAGGCAAGGCGTATCTTCTTTTGTGACCAATACGGATGCTTTCAGTCTTTAGCGCAACTCCTGTCCATTGCTCCATATTCAATGTGACCTAGGGCCATGACCCTAATCAATTGCATGATTGCGGGCGCGACCAAGGGTGGTTTGAAAGAAAACCACTTTTGTCCCCGCAATTCACCACAAACCGCCACGCGTCCCTTTCCAAAAAACCACGGTTCTGATTGCGGCCCACCCTTGAAATTTTAAAACATGTGCTCCTTTCAACCACGCAATGGAGCATGACCGTTGATCTTGTGATCTGAGATGAGGCTTCCTGATCAACGACCCAACTGTGGCACTTTAGATCAACGGATCGGATCTTCCCTCTTTGAATCAACGACTGAGATCTGCTTCACGAATCGACCTTCGGGAATTTCAATTCTCAAACCACATTTCCCTCTAAGCAAAACCTCCAGAGTTGAGGATTTAATGACACGTGGCTTTGGCTGATCAACGGCTCAAATCCATTTCGAGCCTTCGGAACTTTAGCCCTTTAGGATTTCTAAGCACTTCTCATTTCAAATCTCCCGAAGCTCATTTCCTCGAAGGCTTGGATCAACTGCCACATGTCCCCTTTAAGACCAACGACTCGTATTCACTTCGAGGCCTTTTGTTCTGGCGCTATACTTCGCGCAAGTTTGCACTCCCGAACGTTCGTGAGCCATTGATTTGGACTGTTCCCGAAATCTTCCTCGCTGAAAGATTAAAACTGTGTTTTGATTATGCTTCAATATCGAAATAGACTGTTTAAGAAAGTTGCACTTTGTGTTCATGGCTACGACCTGCACGATCAAGGATTTGGACCACTAGTTGTGAGCTGAGAAAACAGGGAGACCAGGGAAAAATTACAGACTGAGGTAGAAACCACAAACTCATAGGACTCTGACAAGTTCATGTGATAACATTTGGCTCCACGGGGGATGGCATGCTCCCTGGGAGCTGCCAAGAACAAGTAGTTCAAGTGCCTTAGCTGTTGGGTTATGGAGTCGAGCTCAAAACATTTCGTCGAAGGCCGATATGTACACTATTCTACTTATAAAAAGGAAAACAAACACACATGCTCCAGAAAATAGCTTATTTATGTTCAGTCCTAGGCTAACTGTTTTTTACAAAGCGTTAGGTGAAAGCAAACTTCAACCATAACCACCCAGATTGTTCGGTAATATAATTCTTCTCTTTACTGCAAATAATCCATAAAAGGTAAGAGAAGTATGACAACATAAATAAAACATGTATTGGAATACTGGCAATACATCTGAATGATGATAATATGAACAATTTTGCAGGCTCCAATGCTTTTGGAAAACATAGTTCCATATATAACCCCACAGGGTCACAAAATCTATAATCAAGAAAGCTTGACTGGTAAGAAATTACCTCTTGCTCGTCATGGTTACTCACCCATCGTTCGATGTTCTCAGAGTGTACATGTGGGTAGAGGACTGATGCGGGTCGACTAATCCCAGGTGATACTTGCTCATCTACAGGTTCGAGACAGGAGATAAACTGCACCTTTAGTTCCTCCATTTCTCCTTTGTCTTCTCCGATAACATCTGCTAGTTGAGAGCAGTAAGTCTCTTCATGTATATTCATGGATGGATCTTTCTCTCTATCATGTTACTCGATGTATTTTGCAGGCCCAAGATGGTTGATTTCCACATAATGCTCTTCCTTAATGTATAAAGGAAAAGGCTCTATAGTACGGTCTTGGAAATCCTTCATATCCACATCAGAATTAGATTCATAGCTATCATACTTAGGATGGTTGCTCCCCAAGTCAACGAAATGTGGTGTGGAGATCTGTTGCTCTTCATCTGACTACATGACTATTTCTTCATTTAAATCTAAGACAGCAGGTGCATCAAGGGAAGAATATGTTGTCTCTATGGTTATGCAATCTTCAACCTCACCATCATGAGTAGGGCTGCCAAGAACATCTACTCCTAAGACTGGAAAATCCTCAGCGCTTTCTTTGAAAGAGTAGCGAACACGATCTGCCTTCAATTTATCTAACCTTGCAGAAAGTGATCCCGCCGGCCACATCAACTCAGCCAGAGCATCTTGTTCCTCCTCGCAACCTTCATCCTCACAGCTTCCATCCTCAGAGATTTCATCCGGAACAATCACACCTTGAACACAATCTTTATATTCTTCACCACAATTATGACAAATTAACTTAGAAGAATAAAACTTTTGACAGTGCTTATTGAAAGATGCATGAAATTGTCCCAGGGAGGAGATGCTAGCAGGGGGTAAGGAGTGATATTATTCACGAGCATCTCCTGCTAATGAGAACATGAACATATTTAATAATACATCCTCATGATGTATCTCCCATTGATGCATGAGTTCATGAAACTCACAGAGATGCTCTACAGGGTTGTCCTCTTTATGCTCTCTAAATATGGGCAAAAAATCACCCCATTCATCCATAGTAGGAACAACATTTGGAAAACCAGAAACAGAGGAGAAATTAAAAGGAGCAAACCTCCGATCCAAGATTCTTTCCATTTCAAAACAGTGGAGTCGCCATTGGATCCTTTAATCATGGAGTTGCCAGGTGAATGATATGCAGTTTGAATGTGTCTGGTCTTTGTTCACCATCAAAGACCAGATCTTATCGTTGTCAATCTCCCAGGGAACTTTCAAGCTGAGAAAGCAGTTACTAAAAGCATTCTCAAGAAAAATTCTCTGGGTCAGCTTTGGGTGTGCTAGAGGCAGCCACAACTGAAATAGTGGAGTCAACATAGTGGAGTCACCAGGTGCAAGCACAATCTTCAATGGTTCTAATATATGATGCACCTTCAGAATCAGAAGCTCTTTGTCGTTCTATCCCAAGGAAATGTCTTCAATTCGTTCCTCGACAATGGTGCCATAAATGTTAGCACTAGAAGTCTCCCTCAGATTGCATAGAAGGTAAGCCCATTACCCATCAGTTTATACAATAAATGTAAATGATTTTTAAGAGGCCAAATGGAGAAGACTCAATGAAAATAACGTTCTAACTCAGAAATCTGGACTGGTATGCGTAAGCAATTGAGGTCTTGGATCAACTTTAGTCAGTAAGTTGGAGTAAAGGTGAGTAGTAGGAAGACTTTGGTGAGAAAAGTGTAGAGGTGTGTTGTGAACATCAGGTCTTCCAACAACCTAAGGAAGAAAAACTTAAACACACGATCCTCTTGGATTCAAATTTCAAGGAAACTAAAAGAAATCATAACAACATTAAAATCAAACATTCATCATAATACAATCACAGCAATCCATGTGAATCAATCAATCATGAACTCTCTCAGTATCATAGGCAAATAATATGGAGTAAGAAAGCTGACTTAGATTAATCAAGAAGTCTCAAATCAAGACATAACCAAAGAACCAGTGTTCTTCATCAAAATATTACAATAGTAGGGAGCCTAGCTCAACCATTCGACCTTAACAAAATATCAAAACCGTCTATAAATACCCAACAATGTTGCAACCACCAGGAGTGTGATCGGACCACTTCCTTCAAAGCCTTTAGTCGGCGCCTGCTCTGTCAGATTGTGCAAGTTTGCTCATGTTAGACGCGAGCCAGGCACAGTTATGTGCTTTACATGAAAAATTGCCCATAAGGAAGCTTCGGATCGTCAGCGTGCCTTCATGGTTGTGCTCAGCAACGCTTTCCATTTATGGGGTGAGAAGAGGTCTCAACTGTTGCCCCCAATCTTCAATAACTACCTTCATTGGGATCAAGACAGGGCCTGACACTCATGAATGTTTCCAAGTGGTGTCATACGAATTTTTTCGAGTCAATCCCGATGTCTCGAGGCCAAGCAGATCTTCTTCTATGACCAATACAGATGCTTTCGATCTTTGGCACAACTCCTCTCCATCACTCCATCTTCAATGTGACCTAAGGCCATGACCCTATGCAATTGCACGATTGCGAGCGCGACCAAGGGTGGTTTGAAAACAAATTGCTTTTGTCCCCGCAATTCACCATGAACCACCACAAGTCCCTTTCCAAAAAACCATGGTTCTGATTGCGGTCCACGCTTGAAATTTTAAAACATGCGCACCTTTCGACCTCGCAATGGAGCATGACCGTTGATCTTGTGATCTGAGATGAAGCTTCCTAATCAATGACCCAGCTCTGGTGCTTTAGATCGACGGATCAAATCTTCCCTCTTCGAATCAATGACTGAGATCTGCTTCGTGAATCAGCCTTCGGGAATTTCAATTCTCAAACCACATTTCCCTCTAAGCAAAACCTCCAGAGTTGAGGATTTGATGACACACGGTTCTGGTTGATCAATGGATCAGATCCATTTTGGGCCTTCGGGACTTCGGCCCTTCAGGATTTCTAAGCACTTCTCATTTCAAATCTTTTGAAGCTCTTTTTCCCGAAGGTTTGGATCAACTGCCACTTGTCCCCTTTAAGATCAATGACTCATATTCACTTCGGGGTCTTTTGTTCTGGCGCTATACTTCGCACAAGTTTGCACTCTCGAATGTCCGTGAGCCGCTAATATGGACTGTTCCTAGAATCTTCGTCGCTGAAAGATTAAAATTGTCTTTTGCTTATGCTTCAATATCGAAACATACTGTTTAAGAAAGTTGTGTTTTGTGTTCATGGTTGTGACATGCACGATCAAGGATTTGGATGACTAGCTGCGAGCTGAGAAAACAGGTAGACCAGGGTGAAATTACAGACTTAGGTAGAAACCACAAACCCACAGGACTCTGACAAGTTCATGTGATAACAAGTTCCTCTAACACAACTTAGAGTTTGTTCCAATCAACTTTGCATTAAGATAGACAACCATATTCTCTAGGAACATTGTACCTATCAAAATTTTAGTTTAGACCCTAAGACATATGAGCATTTTGTCTTGAAATGCTTGCTCTATTATGAGATCAAATGGTGGTTTTGTTGTTTATTTAGAGACTCACATGGCTCCCTCTACATTGGCATGGCTTATAACGACCAAAGGTGTTTATTGTTTTTTTCTCGCAAGGTGTTCAACTTACACTGATGACTTTCCATATACAAGTCATCAAGAGGGTTGTGAACTAAGGTTGATTACTTAAGAAAAGACCCCTTAGTAGCATCTTGCATCTTGACTCAAGTGCGAGATCCATGAAGTATTGTAGATCTATGTGCACCATTAACCTTAATCTCATGACTCATTTTTTCATAACCTTGAATATTAAAAGTATTACTCCAATACAACAAGATACTTTTTTAATAAGATTTTTTTTTTATAAATCTCTTTTATGTTCTTCATTTTAATATATTATCTTTTTGTTTAATTTTCTTAACATAAATTACAGTTATTTTCTTTTATATAATTTATAAAATTATATTTACGATCTATATACGATTTATTATATTTCTTAATATTAATATTAAATTTTTTGAAACAATTTTAAATTTTAATAAATATTAAAAAAAAATTTTAACTTATCACAATTAAACAAATATAATAGGAACACCAGAAATTTTTAATTCGATATTCATATTTGTAATCCAACAACAAAACTATATATATATATATATATATATATATATATATATTAATTCCATACTCATATATGTAATTCAACAACAAAGCTAAAAGTGCATTCTTTTCTTTTTGAACCTCCAATAACTTATGTTCATTCATATTTATAATCCAACAACTAAGCTAAAAGTACATCAAAACATTTTCCATATCTTATTAATCCCTGCATAAGCTCGACTATAGTAATGAGTCCGTCGTTGACTCCTATTAGTTTTGACCTTTGAATTAATTATTTTCCAAATTTACAATGTTGAACATACGAACATCATAATAATATTTTTATTGCTAATAAAATAAATAAAAACTTTTATTTTTCAAGCATATGATTGGGTTTTAACTTCAGGGTCTTATAGTCAAGGTGATGATTGGGTTTCAACTCCAGGGTCTTATTGCAGTTGTGACAACTTGCATTAATGTATATAATAAATATATCGATTTTGTTATCAATCCCATGATTAACATTTGATAGTTGTGTCTCTGTTATTGATCCTCAAAATTTATTATCCTCCTCACTACCTCTGCCTATGAGGGTGGAGGCATTAATAGAGAAAATATATAATATATTTTCTCTATTAATGCTTTATTCTCTACCTCTGCCTCATTCTCTGAGCTCACTGCTACCACATGTCATGTAACCTTCCCATCTATGTTCTTAGACCACATGTCATCCAACTTTCCCTCTGCCTCATTCTCTAAGTTCATCGCTACCACATGTCATATAGCCTTCCCATACAGCCTTCCCATCACTGTTATACAACCTTCCTTGATACACTTTCCTCTTCAATATCAATTGTTACATCGCCTTCTTCAAGGCCAGACATAATACTCATAGACTTGCTCAAGGCTCGATTAGTTTCACCATTTACCAACGACCTTACATGCACAAGCTTAATGAGGATGGGCATTTATGTGTCGTAAATCTCAAGCATAATTTGTGTTGTAAATATCAAGAAGAATTTGTACTAGAGTGCACTAGAATATGAGCATGGGCCTTTATGTGCCATAAATCTCAAGCATAATTTGTATTATATCAGGCTAGGGAGGCACTTGCAGAGAATCTAATAATCTCACGAATGAAATTACTATTTAATGGTGGAAAAAGCATGTGGAGAGGCTACTTTACCTACTATAGCATGAGCGAATGATGAACCGAATGGGCGTTGAACCAACGCACTTTCTCTATCTCCCCGTTTCCAGTTCTACCCGTATTATCATACAAGCTTATTGTGCACCCCCCCACGAGCCGGTCACCAGGATCAGTCACTGAGTAGCGAGCTCGATCTATATCTTTATATGCACATTTGTAAACATAAAGAGCACCATATGTTTTGATGTGTACAACCCACGATTACTGTAGAATTCCAAATATGGGTCCAATAAAAAATTTGTTTTGAGTTTTTTAATTTTAACTTAAATGCAACTGGATTATAGTGTGGTTCCAATTTTCTACAATTTGAGCAGTTTTTTGCCACAAGGCCACCCTCTCACCATTCATTCCTTCTAGTGATGTGATAATATATAAAATATTTTGATGTGATAATATATAAAATATTTCGATTGTAGGTAAGGTTGCGACCACAAAGACATGAGCCTGAAATTGTAAGGGATGATATTTTGATAAGTTGATGTGGAATGTCAAATAACGTAGATGTTATGGTTTTTTTTATATGTTGTGTTATGATAATTATTGTTATGTTTTGGTTTTTTGATGTTGTGTTATGGTAATTGATTGTGATATTGTAATGGTTTAGAATTCAAATTTTGAATTAACAATCTAAATTCACTTATTATTAAAAGTGTAAGTATATGGTAAACATTAACCACTATATAGTTTTTGGAAACATTCTACATTTTTCAAAAACATTACCATAAATTACATGAAAATTAATTTGTATGTGATAAAAAATTCATTCATATTATTATTATAAATTTTAAAATGTTAAAAGTTAAATTATTATTATTATTATAAATTATCTTATTATTATTAATTATAAATATTAATATATATATATATATATAAAACACATAAAAACTGATAATTTATTATTATTATTATAAATGTTAAAACATACATTTATCAATAATTAATACATACATACATAAATAAATAAGATCACAAACACCTTAAAAACTGATAATAGTGTAAATATATATCTATTAAATACAAATAAATCAGACTAGCAAAGAATACCAAAGATTAGATGCTTGACAAGTATCTTCTTTTAACTTTATGAGAAAATGATAAGATTAGATGCTTGACAAGTATGTTCTTTTAACTTTATGAGAAAATGATAAGATTAGATGCTTGACAAGTATGTTCTTTTAACTTTATGAGAAAATGATAAGATTAGATGCTTGACAATCTTTACTCTATTTAAATCTTTACACTGAAGTACTCTATGCCTTCGAGCCACAGCTGCCCCGATGATTATCACTAATTTTATTTGGCCAGTTACACGTACTTTCGATTTTGCTTCGCTCCCAACTCTTCTCGAGTTTGCCCCCTGTTGCCACCACAAGCACCAATCGAAATAAACGAGAGATAAGAATTGGTTGGTATAGTATCCCATCTGGATGAGTGCTATTGTTCATGGCAGGTCTGTGATGCTTCAATGATTTCCATCTCAGCTTGATTTTTTATATTAAGCATATCTATATATGGAGTCATTTATAAGTGATAATTTTTTTTGAAAATTGAGAGTCCATCTTAATGATAATGATTATTTTTTACATTGTGACTATATTTATATTGATTTAATAAATAATAATTTTAATATTTTATAATGTTTATATTGATTTAATAAATAATAATTTTAATATTTTATAATGTTTATATTGATTTAATAAATAATAATTTTAACATTTTTTAAAATATTAAGGATTATATTTCTTAAATAAAATGTTTTTTATATATATTTTTTATTTTTAATATTTAAAAAAAAATTTAATAATTAATTTTTTCTATATAAAATTGAATAAACAAAATTAAAAAAAGTTTACTTAAAATTGGTCAAAGTATACCACCAAATTAAAAATAAGAAACTCCAAATAATTAGTAATACTATATATTTCAAACATCATTGTCTTTGCATACTTTTAGATATCTTTTGCATATTTTTAGATCTCTTAATTGGTCTCTGAGAGTTGCTATAAGGATCTCCAAGACCTAGATTCGAAGAGTTATTTTATTTGATAGTCAATAAGTCAAGAAAAATGCCATGTTTCATGTGCAGTTTTCACTGTATATTGATTGATGTAGCAGTTCCCACAGTATTTATGTTTCAGGCAGTTTGGGGAAGGAGTGCCAGGAAGTTGCAGCTTCTACACCATGGTTTGATTGTTTGGTTAGTGTTAGTTAACCAGTTTCTGTATAAAAAGGTAAAGTGGCTTATAGTTTAATGATTGTTCTAAAAGTTGCTAACATGATCAAAGATCCATATTGGAAGATAGAAAACTCATATTGAAAGAATTAATGTTTGTTTAAATCATTATTATTATTAATTTCCAAATCTACTTTACCTGGGTCTAAATAGTCAGGAGTTGAAATCATAAAGGTAACCCAATTTTACTTTGAATCGATATTGTTATTAATTTTATAACCTACTTTGGGAGAGACTAAGCTGCAACACTTGTTACATTTGAGGTTTACTTTGGGTAGGGAAAAGGTAAATGTTGAATATATGAATTTTATTTTGGGTAGAAAAAAGGTAAATGTTGAATATATGAATTATACTTTGGTTAGGCAAAAGGTAAATGTTGAATATGTGAATTATACTTTGGTTAGGGAAAAGGTAAATGTTGAATATATGAATTATACTTTGGTTAGGGAAAAGGTAAATGTTAGATATAGGAATTATGTAATTAAAGTTTTCATGATTTTGGATTTGAAGTAAAAATGGTTTCAAGGATGTAATGGGAATAATGAGAATGACATTTTGCTTGGTGATTAGTGTTGTGAATAGGTGGATGACAACCACTTTCGATTTTATCATTCAATTTCATAAGTTTCCACTCAAGCCACCATTCATTGTAGGTTTATGTTTGAAGGCACAAAGGAATGCTAGGTTTTGCTTTGTATTCAAAGTCAGTGATTGGACTCATCAGTTACTAGGTGTTTTTAGTGATGGTGATGGGAAAAGGGAACTCTTTGATGCTTAGCAATGTTTCTAACATTCTCAGTGGATCCCAAATGAGGTTAGACATTCTCGATTATCACTACTTAGTGTTTTCGGTAATGGCAGCATGAAAAGAACATTGCTCAAGATTTAGAGATGTCTATAACAACTCAATAGATGGTCGATGAGATTTTTTTACTTCATAACATTTATTCTACCCTAACAAAAAGCTAGACCTTCTAAGACCTTACTATCTTCTACAAAAATAAATAGATGGTTGATGAATTTTTTTTACTTCATAAAATTTATTCTGCCCCAGCAAAAAGCTAGACCTTCTAAGAACTTACTATCTTCTAAAAAAAATATTTACTTTCTACCAAAGTATGAAATATCTATTAAAAAAAAAAAACCTATCTTTCATACTAAATTTTGAAATCCAAAATTTCTGGAAAAAATGACTTCCATTTCCTTATGCATTCTAGATTGGCTTCCATGTCCTTATCCATTTATCCATGGGAGGACTCTCCATTCCCACGGACCTCCAAATGATTTGACCATCATTCAACTTTTGTCTCCGCTATTTCTTAACCTTTTCGTATATGAAGTGGGCATCATTCAAATACTATTTCTTTACCTTTTCATCTATGAAGTGGGCATCATTCAAATAATCTATCTAGTCACGAGCATCATGAAAAAACGGTTATCTATTCAGTTAATTTATTTAATCATTAGTTTTGAAAATAGAGCTTTATGTGATGTTTTAAACTTTTTAATAAATATTAGTATTTTTCTATATATATATTTTAAATTTAACTTTATAAAATTTTGAAAATTTATATATTTATTTAAAAATTAATATAACATTTATAAAAATTAAAATAAATAAAAAAATAACTCTCCTCATAATTATTTAAATTAAATTTAAGTAATAAATATATATAAATACCTTACACGGTCACATTTATGCGTAAACATATTATTTTTGTCGTTGGAGCTTAAAGATAATTCAAACTTTATATGGACCTGGTTCGTTAAAGGACAAATCAATTATATTAATGATAAAAATGGATAGAAACTTACATGAAGATAATCATGAGCCAATTAAACTCATTATAACAAAACTAACTATATATAACAAAACTACTTATATATATATATATATAACAAAAAGAAAAATAAAGAGAAAGTACAACCATATCGGGTAAGGAATATGCATAATATATTCAAACCGAAAAAAACTTATCAAAGTAAATTTAAAGAGTAATTTATTTTTATTAAAAAAATAAAAGTTGTATATATAAGTAATGGTAGCTATAATTATTGTTTTTTTTAACAATTAATTTTTTTTTTGTAGTATATTCAATAACTTGCAAGTGAGAAGGACATAGGTGTGGGTTTTGATATGCTTATGTATGTACATAGTGAAAAACTTATTGCTTTCCATCACTGGATCCAACCCCTTTGGGCTAAAATTTAAAGGACATGGGGGTGGGATTTGATCCACTTATTAATATAATTTCTCTAGGTGCAACCACACATTTGACCACTACCTCAAGGTGTCCCTATGACTCTAGAAAAACCCTCATGGGAATTGAACCTTGCCCACAATGAAAAACTCCTTGCTCCTCACCAACAGATCCAACCCCTTTGGGCGGTAGGCATAATTATTGTTGAATAACTAAAACAGGTTTAGCTTAGGTAATTAAGGGGAGCAGTGTTATCCTCTCTATCTAGGTTCAATTCTCATAAGTGACATTTTAAAGTCTTAATGAGTATATTGTTGACAAAGCTTTAAGCTTCCAAAAGATCTGGTTTGTACTATCCTCAAAATGAGGGGAAGTGCTTAGTGGGTTTCCCCATGTAATGCACTACGCAGAAAAAATAAAATAAAACAAAACAAACAAACAAACTATTGTCGAACATAATGTGAGATTGTATACTTTTTATTGTTCTCGACGCATAAGTGTGATGCTATGTGTTGGTCTTGTAACCCCCCCAGGCTAGGGGTAACTAAGGAGATGAGGTCTCGAGGTCCGCAGGTTGAAGACATGGAGTGTCAAGTGACAGATGAGTAGACAGTGTTAAAATTTTGGTATGCTCGTTTAACCATAGACAATGTCACACCATTGTCACCCAACCATATGCATTCACATATGCCACCCTCGAGCACAATAACCTTTTCTTAGATATAATGATTCTGGCAAGTCCACACTAGAACCAACGGATAAACCCTAACCAAAAACATCACTGCTACAACAACAACACAATACCAAGAGAACGTACCTCTACTAATGGAAGCGTACCTTTACCAAGAGAAGCGCACAAGAGAGATACCAGAAAGACTAAGAATACTCCGCGACAATTGTTGCACTACTCTCTCCAGACTTGTGCCTCATTTTGTTGTAGATGTAACTCCTTAGACGTGCGAACTAGCTGAGTGAGTGAGTGAGAGTGGCCAAATGAGCTAAGGCACCTCCTTATTTTTTTTTAACAATAACTGGGAAAATTATATATTAAAACTCTGCGAAAAACCGCAGGCATCGAGTACAGTTTGGTTTACAAAATTTACTGCTAACAAAGTGCTCCCACCTGTTTTCTCCAATCTGGATATGGAGAATAGAGGTGGTGCTATCTATTCTACTAAATCCTGAAAGTGCAGAGTTGGTGAACACCTTACAAAAAGTACCTAGATAAAGCTCAAAAAAACATTTCATAGAATTACTTTCTAGTCTAGCCTGGTGTGTGATGTTCTGCCTCTGTTGGAGGTCGGAGGTTAAGATCCAGATGTGGGCGTTGTCTTGGGGAGGAGGCCTCGTATGAGAGGGTCGTGACAGGAGATACCAGTCCAAATATGAATTTAAGCTCCTCAATCTGCTGCCTGAGCGCTTCACATTCGTCTTTAGTCCTCTGCTGCTCACTCCTGTGTTGAATAGTAATTTCTGTAATGGAGAGTACCTGTGTGGAGAGGGCCCGGAGCTGAACTTGCAGTGTTTGGACTGCGTTTACAACCTCTTCATGTTCCTCGACCGTGACCATTTTTGGAGTTTGCCTGTTCATATTTGATGAGTTTCTTACTTTCCACCAACTGCGTCGTCCACCAGCGCGTTCCCCAGGTGTTTCCTCAGCGTTGATCCTCCAACTGCTACGTCGACCTGTGCGCTCACCAGGAATCCTCTCAGTGCTATTCCTCTTTGTTATGAGTTTGTCATGTCCAGGCACCAATTCGGTTGCAACATAATCGCTCCTGTTCAATTGATTCATGGAATTTAACCAATTCCCCACCGTTCGCCATACTTTCGAGCTATGATTACCTTTGGTGCCATTATCTCTCACCTCGCTTGAAATTAAAGCCCTGTATAAGTTGAATGTCATCATATGCCTTAACTTCTCGTTGCAGAGATCCTTCCCACGCTCAGGAGTTGTTGTGGGTACAACGATGAGACTTCGAATGAAAACTGAGGAAAGGAAAGGAGGTCGACGAACGTGAACTAAGGAGGGGCGGGTGATATAAGGTGGTGCGAGCATGAAGGAGGGTCGTAAAATAAGACAGTGAGAGAGTGTAAAGAGGACAGGTCATGAGAGGGGGTGTGTGAAGGGGACTTGTGGT
>ML777310.1:1030383-1094214 GCA_009831015.1 Picea engelmannii | reverse complement strand
AAGCGACTAGGGGGGGGGTTGTGAAGAAAGCTCTTTAGGTTGGGAGAGGGTTGTCCAAGATGTGTCTGCCATCGTGTTCCAATTTTTGAGCTGACAACCCTGTGTAGCATCTTGATGTTTACTTGACTTCATGGAATTGCTGAGTTGCGGGAAATTCCATTTACCACTAAAGTGCCTTGTTCTAAACCAATTTCTTGATTTGCTTGAGCGTTTACCAATTGATTGTTTCTTCTGAGTACATGGAAGAATTGTATATTGGGAAATCGTTTGGTCACTGTTGCAATTCTTTGTAGGATAACTCTTAAAAACAAATTTGAGGGTTGGGATCCTTTGCGAGCATTCCTTACGATTATCTTGGAGTCCCCAATCACTGAAATGGCATGTATACCTCTACTTTTGGCGAGGAGGAGCCCTTGATACAGAGCGTAGGCTTTAGCTTGATTGTTTATTGCTAAGACCAGGTTCCAGTGGTAAGATAAGACTTGATTTCCTCGTGGGCAGATGATTACCCCTCCTTCTCCTGCCACCCTGGGGTTGCCTTTTGAGGCTCCGTAAAAAAAGAGAATATGCCTCTGGTGATTGTTGCGCCAGCTAAGATAATCTGTCTCTTCATGAAGCTACCAGTTGGGTCTGGTTGGAGGAGGGAGAGGAGGAGTAGAGGAAGGGGTAAGGTGGAGGGAGCTGATCCATTCAAATTCAGGAGTTGAGGAGGGAGAGGGGAGAAGGGACTTAATTTTGGTAGAGAGGAATTATGCCAGTAGTCCTACTGCCTTTTTGGCTACCAACTCTGGGGGAGTGCGAACATTTGCGAAGGTGGCTCGGTTCCTGGCTAGCCATAATTTCCAACAAATGAACTTAGGAAGGGCATTGAACAGAGCTTTGTAAATGGGGTTTTTGGACGTACCCTGATAGCTGGAGACCCATTTGATGAGGAGTTCTTTGGGTTGGGCTGGCCATCTGATTCTCTCATGAAGATTTTGAAGAGTTGTTTTCCACACTATGATGGCGAAAGGGAAAAAAAGGAAGAGATGATGTGAAGTATCTGAAGCCTTACCATATAGTTCACACCTGTAAGGTCCAAACATATTTCTTTTCATCAAGTTTTCTCCCGTTAGCAGCTTCCCATGGGCTAGTATCCAGCAAAAAGAGTTTACTTTGGGGGGACTATCGTTTGTCCAAATAGCTTTCCAGATTTTTCCCTTTGGGAGGCAATTCGTTTGAGAAAGAAGTTGTGCATAGCCTTGTTTGACTGTGTAGTTTCCATTTCCCCACCCTCTCTTGTCTTTGGAATTGATATGTATGCGGGCACAACCTTTTAGTAAAATTTGAAGTTGTTTTGCAGCTTCTTGAAAGTTGGTTGGCGTGTTTGTTAAGTTCCATCCTATCTAGTCTCCAATTTCCATGTTCTAGGAAGAGATGTCTGCTATGCACTTTTTTCCTTGCATATCTAGCCAAATTATGAGTGGGCGTAGATTCATATGAGTCCAAAGCAGTTGCTTGCCAATGATACTATCTTCTTTTATGAGTATCTTTCTCCCATCCCCTGAGATCCATGTGAGTTGTTTTTGAATGAGGGGAATGGAGGTGGAGAGAAGATTTCCTACCGGGGATCCTCTACTTAAAGAGTTAATCTGATCTAGGCACCTTAGCCTATCCCCTGATAAATATTTCTTTTTTATTGCTTGTTTCCACCAATCGTTCTTTCCAGAAACAAGATTCCAAAGGATTTTAGCTCCCATGGATAAATTGACTAGCATTGGATCCCTGATACTCAAACCTCCATTTTCTCTGGGTTGCTTGATTGTGTCCCAGCTTATTAGATGGAATTTTTTATTGTTTGTTTTTCCTCCTTCCCAGAGGAAGCGCCTTATAATTCTAGACATTTCAGCTTTGACATTTTGAGGGGTGAGTAGAGAGGAGAATTGGAAAATGGGAAGAGCTGTGAGAATAGATTTTATCAACACTGTACGCCCTGCCAGATTCAGCCAAAAGGCTCCCCATTGCTCTAATTTATTTTGGAGTTTCTCTAGAATGTGATTCCAAGCTGTGTTTGGGAGAGCTTTTAGGCAGATTGGACTGCCCAGATATTTGAACGTTTTCCATTTCTCAATTAGCGTGAAGCAGAAGACATTTGCTATTAGACAAGTTGTTCTCAAAGGGGTGTTCCAAACATAAAGACTTGATTTGTTATTGTTCAGGAGTGCTCCCGAAGCTAGTGTGAAGTTTTCCAATGCCACTTGGAATCTCTTAGCCATAACAATGGATGCCCCTCCCAATAGGAGAGTGTCATCAACAAATTGAGAGTGGTTTATTCATTTCACTCCACAAGTTATTTTGATTTCTGGTATGACTTTACCAATTCTATCCTTCTCCAGTTGCCTGCTCATCGTTTCGACCATGATTATATACAGAATTGGGGAGAGTGGGCAGCCTTGCCTCAGTCCTTTGGTGCTTTTGAAGAAACTTATCGATCGTCCATTGACCAGAGGTGCTATCCATGGTGCGGTTATACAGGTTGAGATCCACACCACGACACCAGTGTTAAAGCCAAACTTTTTCATGACTGCTATCAAGAAGGAATGCCTTACTCTGTTGAAAGCATTAGCCATGTCGATTTTTACTATCATCCCTTGGTCTCCCCTTTCCCTGCTAGAATGTATTGCTTCTTGAACAAAAATTATGTTGTCAATCATTTGCCTTTTTTCCATAAAACCACTTTGGTTTGGGGAGATGAGTTTATGAAGGAGCAGATTGATTCTGTTGGCTATGATTTTTGTTATGATTTTGTAGGAAACATTACAGAGGGAGATGGGCCTAAATCTGGAAAAGAATGAAGGATTCAGATTCTTTGGAATTAGGGCTAAAAAGGTGGAGTTTGTGTTACCCCCGATCTTGGCGGATTTCTGAACATATTGTACCATTCTCAGGAGATCTCTCTTTATTATATGCCAACACTTTTGATAGAAGTGCGCAGTGAAACCATCCGAACCCGGAGCTTTGTCTGGATGAAGTTGGAATAGAGCTTCATGGAGTTCTTTTTCTGTGACTTCCTGATTAATCTTGTAATTGTCCTCCTGACTAATTATGCTCGGTATATTTTGGAGTAGGCTTTCTTGTACATTGATATCTATATTACCATCTTCTATTAACAACGCTTGAAAGTGTAGTTTGGCTTCCTCTTGGATTTGGTGCGGGTCATCTGTTTTTGTGCCATCTTCTTTTGTTATTTCTTTCACCTTGTTCCTCCAAATCCTTGCTTTCGCTTGTCGCTGAAAGAATTTAGTGTTTTTGTCTCTGGAAGTGAGCCAGAGGCTTCTAGATTTAAGTCTCCAAGTTTCCTCTTCTTTGTGTAGGATTTTTTGATAATCCATGAAGTTTTGTTGCTCTTTGAGGAGGAGTTCATGAGTGATTTGTCTCTCTTCTAGAGTCCTTCTGTTCTCTTCCATTTCTCTCATTAAAATTTCTTTTTCTTCTTGATCTTTTCCTTTGTTTCTTGTCACCCAACTTTTTAAAGCCATCTTTACTCTTTTTAGTTTCTTCTCCCAGATGTAATTAGGGGAACCTTGAATCCAACAATTCCAGGCGTCTGAAACTATGTCAAGGAATCTTGGTTCTGGAATCCAGAGTGGGTTGAATCTGTAAGGAATGGGGCCAGGGTTTCGGGGAGGGGAAAGGGTAAGGGTGATAGGTCTATGGTTGGAACCGGTCCAAGGTAAGATGTGTGAGCTCGAAAGATAGGCCTCTTCTAGAAAGGAGCTACTTAGGAGAAAACGATCCAACTGAGCAGTGATGTGTCCTGACCTGAGTCTTCTATTCGACCAGGTGTAGTGCCTGTTGGAGGGTTTTATGTCTAACAGTTGATAGGTGGAAATGAGGTCCTCAAGATGCTCTTGTGATGGGTCCCGAACGATTGACCCCCCTTTTTTTTCCTTATGATGGAGAGTGGTATTGAAGTCTTCAACTATTATTATTATTTCCTTGAGATCAATAGAATTTTTGATAATTTGTAGGGAGGACCAACACTCCATTTTTTCCTGATAAAGGGCAGGCATGTACACATTTATGAGGGTCAGAGTTTTACTTGATTGCCAATGGAGTAGCATAGTTTGAATCCAATGGGTCATAGAGTGTCTGGATTACAAGTCAAAGTAGTAGGGGTTCCAAAGGATGCAAACTCCTCTAGATGCTCCTCTTGCGCTAACTGCCGCGCCTTTGCATGTTCACCATATGTAGATGCTTTCCTGAAGGATTTTAGTATCCTTCCTTTTTGTCTTCTGGAGCAAGAGGATTTGTGGATTTTCTGCTTTGATAAGATCGTGTGTTAGCGAGAGCTTGTGCTGACTCCCTAATCCTCTGCAATTCCAGGAGATCATTTTTATCATTGATTGTTTTTAGGGTTTCCCCCTTTATGGGGGTTGGATCCGCTCTGCTTCTTGGTCTGCCTTGTTTCCTTTCTCGCGATCTGATCCAAAGTTGTTTGCTTCCCTAGTTCAATTTATTTTCTAGCCGAAGCTTCTCTTTTACGTAGATTAGTCTTTCTGCCCACTCTTTTAATCGATGTATCAAGTGTTTCAGTCTCTGAGTTTTCCTCCGAGCTTTGTTCTGAATTTCTTTCTGATGGATGAGGAGCTGAGGGAGGGGGTTGTGCAGAAGAGGGGATTGAGGATTAAGGGGGTTGAATTGAGGAGGGTAAAGGGAGAGGGGCTGATGAGTCCTTTCTAGGAGGTTCTTGAGTTGGCATCATGATGACTGTCTCAAGTTCAGTAGCATTAATGGGCCGAGGAGGCGTAGGAAAACCTCTATTGGTTGGGGCGTGCCTCTGCTGATTTTTTTTCTTTGGTTGTTTCCACTGCTCTGCATCGTCAGTCGGTGTTTCGGGGGGAGATTTTGGACAATGCTTCACGAAGTGACCATACTCATGACAAATCTTGCACTTGAAGGGAAGTTGTTTGTAATCAACTTGTTGTAGGTAGTTCCAATTGTCTAGGGTTAGATTAATAGCTTATGGGAGACCTTTTTCCAGATCTACCTCTACACATATACGCGCACAAGTAAATCTTTGAGAAGTGTGGTATAGATGCGTGTTTCCAATTCGTAAGTTGCCGGATCAACTGAAATAAGAATAAATAGGGTTACCCGGCGCTGAGGGTGAAAGCTCCTTCCTTCACACTTAGAAACTCATAAGTAGGAAAGTTGGAGTATTTMATAGGGTGGTTTAGTATTTCAAAGCGTATGTTTCCATGGCCCGAAGCAAAAAATGATGTGTTAGTTGTCATARGAAGCAGAAGGCCCCACCTCTGTTGTTGTTGTTGATGCCCTGACGATTAACCAATGAAATTCCTCCGTGAATAGTGGCTCCTCTTGCTCAACGATCCAATCCAATGTTAGATCAACCTCGTCCAACTTGATAGCTTGATGATTGCTGCCTCTATTTGAATCTTAGCTATGCTTTGGAGTAGGGGTTTCTCATTAAATGGGCATATTTGCACGCTGTAGCGCCGACCAGTCTGCAGGCCTTCTTTTGGTTCTGCCCGATCTATGAACTTCCCAAGCGTATTTCCTATAGATTTAATAGTCCCATTATTCCAGCAGTGCAACGGAAAGAAGGGGAGGCAAACCCACACAGGGACTGCGTTTGGAATGTCATTTTTAGGGTTAAAATCAAGAGTCCAACTATTAAGATACATACCTCTGGAGCCCATGAAATACGGTCCGCTTCTAAAAATGAGATCTATGTCTGCTTTGTTTTTGAAAAGGAACGCGAAGAAGCCTCTTCCACAAAGAAAATGCGAGAGATTACCTTTCAGATGTGGTTTCCAGTTTTTGTCCAGCCAGATCGCCATTGCTCGCGGGGAGGGAAAGATGCCCATGAATTGACCTATGAGCGCCTGGTCTACAAATTTTAGGGCAAGGGCTCTTGATGTTCCTTGAATCTGAACCGAAGGGATTTCTTCCAGTTTTTTTACAAACTTCGGTGGGGTTTGCTTATTCATTTTTAGAAGGGAGGTTATGAGGGCAATGAAAGCTACCACATCTTTGGAGGGATCTGGAGAGGAAGCGAGAGGCCCCACAACCTCACCAGGCGAGGGGGGCATGCGCGCAGGGGGGGCGAACCAGGGGTTTATAGTTTTTATTCTCCCAAGGCACCTCCTTATTTATACTAGCCCGTCAAAGTGATTTTTCCAGGTGGGGCCGACTTCTCTTTCTGAGGTTTTCTATTTCTTTATTATTATTCTCCTTAGGCCAACTTCTGTTCTAGGGTTTCCACGCATCTATTTAATGGTTCTCTTACTTTCAAAATATTCTATTCTAAGCACAAAGGTTACATTTGAAGCTTAATACCTCCCTCGGCTGCCAAAACATCAACACTCCCTTTTAGCTAGGGAGGTATTAACTATGATGTTCTTCATGTAATGGTCTCAAACACATCCATCCATCTCACATGGAATGGGAAAGAATCGCATGGTCTTGTAGACCAGTCTATAGGTAGCATCACCATAGCCACACAGGCTATCTCATAATAAAATATCTCATGTCTCAAGTAGCATGGCCACATAGGCCATCTCATGATCAAATAGATCATGCCACAAGTATCACCATCATAGCCACACAGGCTCTATCATAGTCACACACATAGACTATCTGATGGTCATGTCACAATCATGCATATGGGGCCTCATCAACACATGTAACATCTCTCTAGTGGGCACAAACTCATCCTCCTCTTGGACCTTGTGTCATTGCAGGGCTTTCATCTAGCTCACACAGAACTAGGAAACCATCCAACTCACATACAATCTCGAATATGCAGTTGAGCCAATTTACATAGAACTACGCTACTACCAAATCCAAACAGAGTTTGGTCAACTGCAACTCGCCAACTCACACTGAATCTGGCATCTAGTTCTCACATAAGATCATGTAGCTCATTCACACGGAGTCTGGATCAATGATCAATCATGTACATAGGGTCATCCAACTCACTAACACGGAGTCTGGATCAACAACCACTCATGTACATAGGGTCATCCAGCTCACTAACATGGAGTCTTGAGCAACGACCAATTATGTAGAACTAGGAAACTAGCTTAAAGCTATCCCTTCTGGTTGGCACACCAGGAATCCAACCTATAGTGACTGGGCATCTAACCATGAGAGTTAGGCGATGTAGTGTGCACACACTACCGATCTAGCCCAAGGCTAGGAAACACCTCCAACCACATAGGTTGGCTCTCCAACTTGAAAAGCTGGGAAAATCGTCAGCCCTGAAGGCTTGGCATCTGCTGACCTTATGTGAGGTCATGTTGATTGGTGCCACATTCAGTAACGTGTTTGTAAATGACCACCCGTTGTTGCCACACTCTGCAAGTTACTTCCCCAAGAATCACATATGTGACTCATCACTCCCTTTTACGAGGGACACCCTTCTAGACCACGCCAAGCTTGTCCCTGAAGTACACAAACTTCACCCTTGATAGAGGCTTGGTCAACAGATATGTTATTTTCTCATCTGTAGCGATATATTAGAGCTTCATTGCTCCCTTCTGCACCATATCTATGATATAATGGTATTTGATCTTGATATGCTTGGACTTGTCATGAAACACCAGGTTCTCAGACAACTTCACACAACTCTGGTTGTCACACCAGATATAAGTCATCTCTAACTCGAGATCAAACAATCCTGCAAGTAGCTTCCGAAGCCACATTGCTTTGTTGTTAGTTGAACACGTTGCTATATAATCTACCTCAACTGTATTGAGCGCCACACTAGTCTACTTCATGTTGAACCATGAGATCACAGTTGATCCCAAACTGAAGCAACATCCATATGTACTCTTCCAGTCTGCGACACTACCGACCCAATTTGAATCAATATAGCCTTCCAGGGTTATCTCATGATCTGAAACATATCTGAGTCCATAGTCAATTGTACCTTTTAGGTACCTCAACACATGCTTTTCCACAACCAAGTGAACACGTCTAGGTTCAACCATATACTGACTCAATGTGTTCACCGCAAAACATATATCTAGCCTTGTGTTCGTCAAATACATCAATGAACCAATCATTTGTCTATACATGGTGGCATCCACTATCTCTAAATATGTATCACTCGATAACTTTAGTTTTTTCACCATCGGTGTAGGCATGGATTTACAATCCATCATTTCGAATCTCTTGAGGATTTCTACCTCATATTTTCCTTGCTAAGGAAAATCTCGTTTGGTTTCTACCACACCTCTAGACCCAAGAAATAATGCATCATACCTAGGTCTTTCATCTTGAACTCTGATGCAAGATTTCTCTTACACTCATTGATGAGCTTCTCGTTCCCTATTAGAAACAGGTCATCCACATATAACAACAATATCATTGGTCCATTATCCTCAACCTTGTAGTAAAGGTTGGGATCTACTTTACTCTTTGTAAATCCCAAGCTCATCAAAAAGTTGTTTGATCTAGCATATCATGCCCTAGGTGCCTGCTTAGGCCCGTACAAAGCCTTCTTCAATCTACAGACATGAGATTCCTTCTCATGTATCTTGTGGTAGCTCTGTGTACACTTCTTCTAGCTACATCAGCAAGTGTTTCGTCATAATATTCTCCCTTTTGTTGGGAGAATATTCTGGCCACAAATCAAGCTTTGTACATCTCTATATTGTTATCTGCAACTTGCTTGATCTTGTAGATCAACTTGGAAGTCACCATTGAATTCCCTTCTGGTCTCAGAACCAAGGAAAAGATCCATATCCCAATCCTTCTGACTGGCTTCCTCCTTTGTCATTGTAACAAATTCTACTGAAACAAGGGAATCCTCCCAGGAGATCTCACATCTCCTATAAGTCTCTAGAGCTACAATCTAACCTCCTCAACCCATGACATCCGTCTATCAGTCCTGTAAGACGTCTCTCTCTTCCATCTGAATCTGAGGAGGAATTATTTATCAATGAAAGTCTCTAATCCATTGATTCTCTCTGAGATCAATCTCACTTTGAGTCTCCATGTTCCCTTTGAAGCTTGACTCCCTCTGAGTCTATATAATCCACGAAGCCATCTTCTCCCTTTGTATGTGATGAACTCATTTGAAGTCTAATCTCCTTGAACGATCCTAGGGAGACTTCTCCTCCCTGATGGATCGTCAGGGATGACTCCCTCTGAACTCTATATCCTTCTAAGATGGTACTTGGTGGGGCTGCCTACCTCACCAGTGGTGGAGCCATATGATCCTCCTCATGATTATGCTTATCAATTCCATATATCTCTGCATCCTGCAAAGTGTCACGGGACCATGTTGGTCTCTTCCTGGTTACTGCAATGATTATGGGTAGTTCCTTTTGGCTCTAATAACTCTTCCTGATGATATGAAGAGTGATCAAATGAACTAGAGGGATCTGTTCGATCATCTTTGGAGCCTTGTGCTCCTTAAAATCAATCTCCATATGAGATACTATGTATCTCGCAAAAGTACCCTTCTTACCAGAAGTTTTTTTTTTTTTTTTTTGTACACGGATGTATACGGTTGTTTATACAACTTCTTATTTGGATAGTCTGCTCCATGTCTCAAACTAGAGACCATCTAATACGTTACCTCCTGCAACCATCACTATAGTTCCCCTCATAGTTATCACCTGTGACTTTCCCGGAACAAGACCAATAGCAAGGGAAAACAATAGACAAGAATAATACTCTTATAATAATAATAATAAAAGTAATGAGGACAATCGTCATAGTAGCTCCTTCTCAGAGCTATCACTTGTGACCTGCCTGGAACAAGAGCCAAAATAAAAACGCAATAATAAGATATAGGAAAAATACTCTTCTAGTGTTGTGACCAATCATTCCTCCATGGTTACTAGCCCGAGACAAGAGAAACAACAACAAAATTATTTCCAATATAATAACATTTTCATAAGAACATATCTATGTTAACAAGAATACAAAACAATTTCATGGTATATCATTACCAAGGTGACCTGCCTAGAAGCAAAACAAGAAATATCTCCTAGAGGAGATGTTAGTTCATCTTGCAAACAAGCACAATAAGCATTTATATCAATACTACTCACATGTTACCATGTATTCATTGTATCTACAAGTATTAAAACCTTTCAAAGATTGTTGTCACAACTATAGTGTTTACTTGTAATGTAGCAATTATCAAACTTGATATGTGCAAATTGGAGACTTATCAATTTAATCAATCAAACCTGGAACCTGGAGTCTTATCTTCAATAATGAGTGTTGTTGCTTTTTTCCCAAGTCTCCTTCACTCAAGATGACAAATATTCTCTCCAACATGACCCCTATACTAAGACAATATGCTTTCTTGACCAAAATATGAGTTAGGAAATATAATACAAATAAAATCTAAAAACTCAACCTTAATCAATCTAATATTTTGACTAAAGTCAGCTTATAACTTTAACTTTGACCAGAGGTTTGACTTCAACATATAAAAATACAACTAGATGTTCATAAGATAATAATTCCATAATAGTTAGAGGCATATCAAAACAATCAAATATGGAGTGTGTTGTTCCTCTGAATGTGCTGGATCTGAGATCCCTCTAGATCTACGATTTTTGTTTGGACAAAAGATCCCTTCTCTTGCAAACACCTTCAAGATAGTGATACAATTTAAACATATACAAGTACATACCTCTGACAGCATCGACAACAACGATAGGTAGTGGCACCATCTGGCAACAACGACAAGCAATGACGAACCCAAAAATTTCAAAGTGCTCCAACTTCCAATCTGAATATAGCTGGAGATGCACTAGGGTAGGGTGCACTAGGACAACTAAAAATTAGGCCTAACACTACACTGAAAGTTCCCAATGAATTTGGGTTAGCGTTTGTTGCTACTACAAAACCAAAAACCCTAACTGTTGGAAGAATGGCTAGCGAGCTTATCTAGGGAAATAATAATTTCAACATCCTTTCAACGAGTTACCAGAAACTTCATTGGACCAGAGGAAATGAAACTGGTACTGCAACTAGTGTTGCAACTGGTGTTGCAACTAGTGCTGCAAATGGTGCTTCAATTGGCATTGCAACTGGCACTGCAACTGGTACTGCAACAAGTGCTGCAACTGGCACTGCAACTGGCACTGCAACTGGTGTTGCCTCATCTCCCACTGGCTCTTCAAGTTCAGGATATTGTAGATCTGATCCGAGGAAAAGATGCACCCTCCTTAGGTGACCTTCTTAGTAGTGCTCAATGAGATTGACAATGGGGGAAAATGAGGATCTTCCTTCCAATGGTTAGACTGTTATGAAGGAAACCAACACTGAAACCATGTTGAAATTTTGGTATTCTCGTTTAACCATAGACAATGTCACATCATTGTCACCCAACCATAGGCATTCACATATGCCACCCCCTAGCACAATTACCTTTTCTTAGATAGAATGATTATGGCAAGTCCACACTAGAACAAACAGATAAACCCTAACCAGAAACACCATTGTTGTAGCAGCAACACAATACCAAGATAACGTCCCTCTACTAATGTAAGTGTACCTTTAGCAAGAAAAGTGCACAAGAGAGATACCAAAAAGACTGAGAATACTCCACTACAATTGTTGCACTAATCTCTCCAGACTTGCGCCTCCTTCTATTGTAGTTGTAACTCCTTAGACTTGTGCACTAGCTAAGAGAGTGAGTGAGAGTGACCAAATGAGCTAAGACACCTCCTTATTTATACTAGCCTATCCAAGTGACTTTTCCAGGTGGGGCTAACTTCTCTTTCTGAGGTTTTCTATTTCTTTATTATTATTCTCCTTGGGTCAACTTCTCTTCTAGGGTTTCCACACATTTGTTTAATGGTTCTCTTACTTCTAGAATATTGTATTCTAAGTACAAAGGTTACATTTGGAGGTTAATACCTCCCTCAGGTACCAAAACATCAACAAACAAATCCCCTACTCTCACCACACATCATTATTTATTGATGACATCAACGTCCACCACACCAACATGGCCTAGAAAGGACAACAAGTCTTGCTTCATGAGGTAACAAGTTCGGTCTCATGGTAAGTGTCATTTTAATAATTGAAGCATTTGAACATGTTGCAAAGAGTCCTTTCTTGATTATGAAAACGTTTGAAATTATACCTTTTGCCTCATTTCACTTTGGTGGTTGACATGGTTTCCTTGTAAGTGGGTCACCCTTGAGAAAAGGGTTCCTACTAGGGGTCTCCTTGAGGGGTCATCGTACCATTCTTATGCATACGTACTACTTTTCACACCTCTTCCCTTTGGTTTCCTCATCTTTCGGGTTTCCAGGTTTATTGACCCCAAGAAGGGCTTGTACCTTATTTCATGGGAAGAAGGGGCTAAAGGACCAGAGGTGTTGTAGTTGACAAAAGTTAAAAGCCATAAATGATCCTTCTAGATGCTCACCCTAAGGTCCTGAGAGCAATGAAATGCTTCTCCAAAAAAAATGAAGGACCTTTAAAAAAGAAAACACATAACTAATAAACGTCCTTCTTGACAGGGGAATGCATTTGCAGTGTATTTAATTTCCAGTGTATATGGCACTCAATGTGTTCCTGACTTCAAGTGGCATTGTCGTGCTCTTTACTTTCCATTGCACATAACACTCAATTTTTTGGACCATAATAAATTAACGACAATAAAAGGGCTTGGAAAAATGTTTGTGTTGCAAACAAAGGATGCAACACACCCTCTACAAAGGCACCCATAAATTAGACAATATGAGCCTTTGATATGTCAAGAAATCCCATGCCCGGGAGTCATACCCCCATCCACCTCATAATCATTACATGACTTAGAGAGGGTCTTCTTGAGAAACACTCCTTGACTTGGGGATTGATCTACCAATAGGGCACCATGACAACTCTCCCATACCTAAATTTGGAAAATTTTATAAGGTCTTTGAGCGTTTGTTTAGTTTGAAAAAGGGGGACTTGATGCACATGTTTGGGTGGTTCCTTTATTAAATGTGGCTTACTTGTCATGATACATGTGACTTGTGGGCCCTTAGAGGGAATACTTGTTTGTCTTTGCAGGACCTTTCTCGGTGAAAGCTATCCATGGAGGAATTATGTCATTTTGACCTTCATGGGGGGTTGAAAACCCTGAGGATAGACGTCACACCCCACTAGATGTGCAGAGAAACCTGGAGCCTTTGTGTGCAAAGGATAGAGGACGTTACCTTTGGAGGTACTTTGACGACACTAGAGGATGACATCATAGCCTTTTTCACTTGGGTGTTGGCCTTTGTAGGCCTAGGACGTCACCTCCTAAGCCCTTGACATCATGTGGAGGCTAGGGTCTTAGAGGGATTGATGGTTCTAAAGGTATTTTGATGATGTTTGAAGGAAGGAAATGCATGGCATGATAGTCTATCACATGAGAGCTTGACACATGGCCTTTGGAGACCCAACGATCTGCTTCTTGAGACACAATGTCTCACTTCTAAGCCTCATTCCACCCTTCTAGGGTGTGACGTCACCCTTTTAGGGTTTTATCTTATGTAATTTTTATATTTGTAAGTTGTAAAGGAAAATAAAGGGGGTCGACCCTCTTTTTATTTGTTGTTGACATTTTTATGTGGACAAATTGGTTTATATGGCCTCATATAAATAGAGGCCATCTCATTTTCATTTGGATATATCATCACTTGAGAATTACATAACACTTGACTAAACTTTTCTCCCTCCTTGGGCAATTTTCTATCTCCCGTCTCTTGTGAAAAATGGATGGAATATTTGTCTATTTGTGGAATAAAGGCTAGCAACTTCTCTTGGATGCTTGTTCTTGGTAATTTGGTAGAAGATATTTGATAAGTAAGGGTTTTTCATGCTATCTCTTGGATTAGGTAAGAAATTTCTGCAATTTTGTATGTTTCTTCTTGATTTCAAGGTTATTTTGTCAAACCCTTGGAGGTTTATAAGGGCATACACCCTCCATCAGGGAATTTATTTATATTGTTATTGAAAAGGCTTAAGTATTGCTATAAGGAGTAAAAGGGCTTACAACCTTGTAGCAAGACCTTGCTAAGGTTCACCTTCTCTAGGGAGTAAAAGGGCTTACACCCTTGTAGCAAGACCTTAGTAAGGTTTATTTTCTCTAGGGAGTAAAAGGTCTTACGCCGCTAGATGATTGTTAAACCCTAGCTCAAAGCAAGAGAATCCATTACCCAATAGATAAGACACCAATATTTGCAATGGAGATTGAATATTGTTGCATTGGTAAATGTGAATTTTGAGATATTGAATTGTCCAAGTTTGGATTCAAATTTGACATGCTTTAAGCTATCTTGTGCCCTAGGGGCGTCTTTATTTTCTAAGTGATTAATCTGTTGTAACAAGCATTAATCTACATCCAATAGGGTTGTAGCAAACTCACCATTTTATACTCTTTTCCGACTTTTCTACCACTGAAATTTACTTGTAAGTTGTGATAATTGATCTACTTTCTACGAGCTATTGTTTGGGTGGATTACTTGCTTATTTTTGTGGTTATAACTTGTTGTTGTAGAAAAAAATTTCTAAATCCATAAGGCTGTCATAAAATTCTTTTGATAACACTCATTAGCAACTCTCTCTTGCTATCAAAGTCTTGGTTTAAACATTGGAAAATTGTCTACTAATTGCTAGCTTTATTTTCCAACATCATAAACTTGATTTTGATGGTTTAATCTTTAGCTGTCATAGTTTATTTACTGATGGTATATATTTCCATATTGCTGCAATTTTGGGACAACAAGTTTTCTTGTTGATTCCCCACTGGTTTTGAGGCTTATATGATCATATATTGTCTTGTTTTGGTTTGTCTAACACTGTTTTGCATGTACACAACCTTGACAATCATTTACCATCTCCAAATGATTTTTCCTCAAGCCTCATTCACATCCTTGAACTTGACCTATAGGGGTATTCTCTAAGCTCCTTGCTTCTCCTTTTGCAATCCCCCCAGGGTCACTTGGGAATCCTCCCTTGTGTTGGACTTGTCCTTCACTAAAACAAGGGGGATATCTATTGAAGTGTCACTGATATGTATTCCCAGTTGTGTCACACACTTTTTGTTTGGGTTGGGTTTTTCCCAAACTACAAACTGTGCGATAACATTTTCGGTGTCGTTGTCAGCGAGGATTTTGATCCTTTATGATCCCATAACAACATTTGGCAAGTCTATCCCAAAGCATTTACCCATAACTTGGCGACTCCATTTGAGGAAATTTCCTTTTTCACTTTTGATGAACTTCATCTAAGTTTATTTGGTGACTCCATTGAGGGAAGATACCCTTCCATTTTCAATGATCCTTGAGCTCATCTGGCGACTCTATTGAATTGTCATTCAGACAATGGAATTATGGCACCATGGGATGAACCCTTGCCCAAAACTTACCGTATCATGAGGACACTTTTATAGGTGGAAGAAAAAAACGTTGTTGATGAAGTTGTTAAGCGTATGAAGAGTCTTATAAGGTAGTTGTCTCAGGAATCTACTGAAGAACAACTTGGTGAAGCATCTATTACTGAACAGAAAACTCCTACAGATGAAGAGATGTTTGAAGAACAGATTTGTGAAGAATGTTACCAAGAATATCTCGATGAAGTTTCTCACGTTGAAGACCCAGATGAGACACCGATGTCTATTGAGGAAGATAAAGTTGTCCAGCCTTGCAAAGAAGTGATCAATTCCAGCGATGCAGGTGAACTCATGGAGCAACCATCAAATACAATTGAAAATCAAACTAGTGATTTCATATGTGTCCGGAAGCCTGGATGGGATGTTGGTTGTTTCAATTTTGAGGGAGATCCCATTTACGACATTGAGGGAAACTTCCAGATAAGTAATACATAGGTATTTCCTTTGTAAGGTTGATTTTCATACGTGGACAATCAAGATTCTTGACGACCTAGTGATGATATGATCACATACCTTCTTCATCCACTAGGGGATGGTTTGTTGCAGTGCACTTATGTTGAATTCCATCCATACCTTGGGGTTTATCCTTTTGATCACTCATAAGTATTATTTGATGAATATTTTCAAACATATTTGTGCTTGAATTTTGATGGGCATGAGGACATGGCCAACTCAGAATAGTTAGAGATCCACACTACAGAGTAGCAATATTTTCATCTTAGGGATTTTGGTAGGGATTTGCAGATAAAGAGGCAACATATTCTGAGTGTGGGAACTGATTCTTTCTTTAGACCTGAGATTGTCCCCTATATCATCTCTCCTTCTCTAGGAAATCATAGAGTTTTCTTGGGATCTCTCATCTCCTCTCAGTCTTCAGAAAGCAGTGATCATGCTACTAAGCAAGAATATAAGCCATCATTTATATGTGGTATCCCTACTCACTGATGGGTGGACCAAACTTGTGGTTATTCCTCTAATCTGAATCTTAGGGGGGGGATATAGTCTAATTTCATATGTAAAAATCCATAAATCCATATAAGTGTAAAAGGGAGCATGATGAACATGTAATAAATGGAGTTAGTTGTTCAAAGTTGACTTTGTCAAGAAGACACCTTATAGAAAAGGCAATAGGAAGAGATTTTAGATCGGGAAGGAGAGGTCCCAAAATTGGCCTTATTGCATGTAATGGTTATTCTTAGTGGAATTCTTCTTCTCCAACTCTTTCTCTCTTTCTCATATTTTTGTGGTGTATTCAACCCATGGATTTTCATCAATGTTCTTGTAATTAATTTCATGGCAGATTTGTATGTTTTCCCTCCTCTCTCGACATCAATACTTCTAGATCTAAACCCTCAAGATCAGGATCATCCTTCCAATGTGATTTTCTCCCTCCCACCCACCTCCATGTTAGAATAATGTTAATTTGCTCGTTTAACCATAGACAATGTTACACCATTGTCACCCAATCATAGGCATAAGTCCACCCCCGAGCACCTTAACCTTTGAAAAAAATAATGATTCTAGGAAGCCATATCATAACCAACAGATAACCAAGAGAGCACACCTTCTCCAAGGGTAGCGCACAAGAGAAAGTACTAGAAAGTCTGAAAAAGAGAAAATTGTACAACTGCAGTTGTTGTTTCTCCTCCTCCAAACTTGCACATTATTTTTGGGTGACTGAGAGTGTGTGAATGAGTGAAAAAATTATCCAAGACATCCTCTATTTATAGTGGTTTTGTTACCTATCTAGGCCGATTTGTCTTCCTGGAGGATAATATCTTAATATTATATATTTTGTTGAGCCAACATGTCTTCTAGGGTTTTCACACATCTATTTAGCGTTTCTCTTTCTTCCAAAATATTCTATTCTAGTCAAAGGTTACATATGGAGGTTAATACCTCTTGCATCTACCATAATATCAACACTCCCTCTTAGCTAGGGAGGTATTAATGGTCTCAAACACATCCATCCATCTTCACATGGTATGTGCAAGACTCACATAGTCTTGTAGACCATTCTACAGGTAGTATCATCACATCACACATGGCTACACCCATGTGGACCTATCAATCTCATCTAGGGGCCACAACCTGCTAGAGAACACTAGAGCTACACCTCATAGTGTGTGTCACCATCATCGTCATGGGATACACCCCCATGACGTGCTCACCCATGGATACACCCATGTCAGGAGTACCATCATTACTATCAACATCATCTGGTAGCAATCTGGCATCAAAATATATCATCACAATATCCATGAGCCTCATTTAGCTATATTGATGATCCATCTCCACCACCATGTGTCTAGTACCTCGGGTGATTCTTGTCCCATGAAAAGAATAATGACCTCATCAGAGCCACATTCACCTTATAGTTGATCCTCTCATAGGATTACTCCGTGAATGCATTTAGATCGATGTTATCAGACACATGTGTCTAGCACCTCGAGTCGTTCTTGTCCCATGACAATAATTATGACCACATCGGAGCCACAAACACCTCATGGTGATCCTCTCATAGGATCACTCCATGAATTCATTCAACTTGATGCTATCAGACACGTGGAATTGCATCTCAAACAACTCGAGTCTTCAGTCCTTCGAAGACTACGCTGGGGCACATCTACTTCGGATGTAGATGTTCCCTGTCTCCCTTGGTCTACAACCTAGTTCATGTGGAGATAGAGTCGACTCGATGCTTATCAGGGCTACTCACCTACTCGTGAGAGTTTCAAAGGCCTGATGCAATTCACACATAGGAGATCTAACAACAACTCGAATCTTCAGTGCGTCGAAGATTACATATGGGCCTATTCCCACATGATCAAGTCCATCTGATCAATCTTGGAATATCGACACGATGCTGCAATAATCAATACTCCCCAGGGAAACATTTTCATTCCTGCCAAGCTTGTCCCAGATAGAGGCTTAGTACAAATGTCAACTATCTTCTCATCTATGGATAAGTGATGGATCCTCACTGCTCCTTCTTGCACCATGTCTCTGATGAAGTCCTTCAAGATCCTTCAAAAATCCACCCTACTTCATATCTTGCGTCACTGGCTATGATATATGACTGAGTGCTACATGTATCTGCTTCCCTGCTCACCTGGAAATCCTGCTCGATCCCAAGTTGAAGTAGAACCCTAGGTGCTAGATCTGTCTTCTTCACTTCCAATCCAAAAACTGTATATCACAACAACCATACTTCATCATTGGAGATCAATCATATCTATTTGTACCATAACATAGGTACCTGCATGCTATGTTGTAACCCAATAATATGGTCATGGCTCAACCATATATTGGCACAAGGTGCTCTCTGCAAAGAAAATGCCTATCCTGTCACACAACTTCCTTAGATGTGTCATCATAGGTGTGGCCATGGGATTCTTGTCCATCATGATAAAACTCTTCAGTCTCCTCACTGAAGACATCATTTGGTTCCAACCACGCTTTCGATCTGGTCAAGATCCTTCATCTCAAACTCTAAAATCAACTCCTTCTATCAGAGAGAATCCTCGAACCACGTATCTGTCTGTTGCATGCCCCTTTGCATTATGCAAAGTTTCATGAAGCTATGATGGAATTTTTTTATCACTGACTCCCTCTAAGTCCGACTCCCTCTCAGATTGATCTCTTATGACCTGCCCGGAACAAGAAACAAGAAAAACAAATCTTGATGGTATCCTCCATGGACGATATCCTGCCTGGAGTCTAGGACAGTAACTGAGAACATCTTCTAAAGGATATCAACTTCATTTCCTAAATAATAAGCATTTACATAAGAACAATAATATCTCCTAGAGAGGAGATCAACACGTGTATCTTTAGTATTAAGGGGTTAATATAATGATCATAACTTTAATAGATCAAGATGCATCATAAGATCATAATAATGCCATAACACCTAAAGACATATTTATTTTAAATAATCAAACCTAGAGTCTTCATTGCTTGTTCCCCTGAATGTACTGAATCCAAGATCATTGCTTGGACAAGGTCTCTTGTACATTCCCTACAAAAAAAACTCATGCTTTTGCTGGATGATATAACATGAAAAGCATATACAAGTGCATACCTTTGAAATTTGCAGCATCGTTCAACTTGTCTTCTAATCTTAAACTAGACACCATCTTGACAAGAAGAGGTTAGAAACTGAATAAAAAAGGTTCAATTATTAGAACAAGCTAGAAACCCTGAAATTTCAACTTTGACCACAAAATCAATTTTGACCAAAAGTCAACTTTTGACTTTGACTTTGACCATTCAAACTTTGACTTTGATCCAAAAAATCAAACTTGATGTTTTTTCTGGTTGAGGGCACTTGAGGGTGCACTAGGATAGGGCACACTAGAATACCCAAAAATTAGGTCCAATGCTTCACTAAAAGTGCCCAAAGAGTTGGATTAGGGTTTTCTACAATTGCAAAATCAGAAACCCTAGTTGCAGCTGCAACTGGTGCCACAACGAGCTTAACAAAGAATTTCCACACTACCTTCTAGTGGTTAAATTGTCCTGAAGGTGGTGTGGGACCATAACCTATTAGAATAATGTTAAAGTGCTCGTTTAACCATAGAAAATGCTACACCATTCTCACCTAACCATAGGCATAAAGCCACCCCCGAGCACCTTAACCTTTGATAGAAAGAATGATTCCATGAATCCGTATCATAACCAACAGATAACCAAGAGAATGCACCTTCTCCAATGGTAGCGCACAAGATAAAGTACCAGAAAGACTGAAAAATGTACAATTGCAGCTGATTTTGCTCCTCCTACAAACTTGCACATTGTTTCTGGGTGCTAAGAGTGTGTGAATGAGTGAACAAATGAGCCAATATGTCCTCTATTTATAGTGGTTCGGTCACCTATCTAGGCCGACTTGTCTTCATGGAGGATAATATCTTAATATTATATGCTTTGTCGAGCCGACATGTCTTCTAGGGTTTTCACACATTTGTTTAGGGTTTATCTTGCTTTCATAATATTCTATTCTAGTCAAAGGTTACATATGGAGGTTAATACCTCCCACGACTATCATAATATCAACACTCCATGAGTTGTTTTCTATGATTGGTTGCAAGCATATTTATGCTCATGATATTTTGTGCTTGACTTATCTTTGTTGTATTACATGATTAAGAAATGGGGGATATACCTTGATGAGATGTTGAGGAGGTAGTTGCACTGGTTGGACGATTTCATGTGATATCACTAAGCACCTGATTTCCATGGGCCTCGGGACCCAGGTAAGTAGGTAATTCATTTCACTTTATTTTATTTTGCATTTGTGTGTTCATCATAGTATAGTTGAATTTATTTTCATGTTTTACATATTGTTTTATTGCATTTACGCATAATTGTTATGATACATTTGCTTGAATCATATTGCATGTTAGTTAGAAGTTTTTGAAAAATGTAAAATTTTCATTTTAATTGTTGAAATTTTTGAAGTTTTGATTATAAGAATAAAGGGTGAGCAAGCCACCCCTCAATGCTCTAATGTTTTTGTTTGATTATGTGTAGGCACATATATTACTAGGAGATGTTGAGGCTCTCATGTAATCAACAACGAGCACATGTACCCATGTAGGAGCCAAATGTTACCCCCCCAAGATAGGGGTAACTAAGGAGATGATGTCTCAAGGCCCACAGGTTGAAGACATGGAGTTTCGAGAGCCAAATGAGTAGACAGAGCACATCCTCTCACCACACATCACCATTCATCGACAACAACAATTTCCACCATACTAGCATGGCCTAGAAAGGACAACAAGTCTTGATTGATGAGGTAACAAGTCCAATCTCGTGCTAAATCTCATTTTAATTATTGAAGCATTTGAAAATGTTGCAAAGAGTCCTTTCTCGATTATGAAAATGCTTGCTTGGAAATTATACCTTTTGCCTCATTTCACCTTGGTAGTTCACATGGTTTCCTAGTAAGTGGGTCACCCTCGAGAAAAGGGTTGCTACTAGAGGGTCTCCTTGAGGGGTCGTCGTACCATTCCCACACATACTTACCACTTTTCACACCTCTTCCCTTTTTTTCCTCATCTTTTGGGTTTTCAGGTTTATTGACCCCAAGAAGGGATTGTACCTCATTTCATGGGAAGAAGAGGCTAAAGGCCTAGAGGTGTTGTGTTGTTGTTGAAACACTCCTTGACTTGGGGATTGATCTACCAATAGGGCACCATGAAAACCCTCCCATACTTAAATTTGGAAAATTTTATAAGGTCTTTAAGCATTTGCTTAGTTTGAAAAGCGGGGACTTGATGCACATGTTTGGGTGGTTCCTTTTTTAAATGTGGCTTACATGGCATGAAACGTGTGACTTGTGGACCCTTCGAGGGTGTACTTGTTTGTATTTACAGGACCTTTCTTGGTGAAATCTATCCATGGAGGAATTATATCATTTTGACCTTCATGGGGGGTTGAAAACCCCAAGGATGGACATCTACCCCACTGGATGGGTAGAGGACCCTTGAGCGTTTATGTGAAAATGATAGAGGACGTTGCCTTTGGAAGCACTTTGAAAACACTATAGGATGACAACATAACCCTTTTAACTTAGGCGTTGGCCTTTGGAGGCCTAGGACATCACCTCCTAAGCCCTCGACATCATGTGGAGGCTAGGGTTTTGGGGGGCTTGATGGTTCCAAAGGTATTGTGATGTAGTTTGAAGAAAAGAGATGCATGGAATGAAACTCTAGCACATGAAAGCTTGGCACATGGCCTTTGGAGGCCCAATTATCTACTTCTTAAGTCTCAATGTCTCACTTATAAGCCTCACGTCACCCTTCTAGGGCACGACATCACCATTTTAGGGTTTTATCTTATGTAATTTTTATTTTGTAAGTTGTAAAGGAAAATAAAGGGGGTCGACCCTATTTTGATTTGTTCTTGACATTTTTATGTGGACAAATTGGTTTAGATGGCCTCATATAAATAGAGGCTATCTCTTGTCTTTGTGCAAAATGGATGGAATATTTGTCTATTGGTGGAATACATGCTAGCGACTTCTCTTGAATGTTTGTTCTTGGAAATTTGGTGGAATATATTTGACAAGTAAGGGTTTTTCACGCTATCTCTTGGATTAGGTAAGAAATTTCTGCAATTTTGTATGTTTCTTCTTGATTTAAAGGTTATTTTGTCAAACCCTTGGAGGAGTATAAGGGCATACACCTTGCATCAAATAATTTATTTATGTTGTTATTGAAAAGTTTTAAGGATTGATACAAGTTGTAAAACGACTTACACCCTTGTAGCAAGACCATGCTAAGGTTTATCTTCTCTATGGAGTAAAAGGGCTTACAGCCCTAAAATATTGCTAAACCCTAGCTCAAATCAAGAGACTCCATTACCCAATAGATAAGATACTAATCTTTGCATTGGAGATTGAATATGTTGCATTGGTATACATGAAGTTTGAGATATTGAATTGTTCAAGTTTGGATTTAAATTTTACATGCTTTAAGATATCTTATGCCCTAGGGGCGTCTTGATTTGGAAAGTAATTAATTTGTTGTAAAAAGCATTAAGCTACAACCAATAGGGTTGCAACAAACTCACCCTTTTATACTCCTTTCTAATTTTTCTACCACTGAAATTTACTTGTAAGCTACGATAATTGATCTATTGTCTAAGAGCTATTGTTTGGGTGGCTTACTTTCTGATTTTAGTGGTTAGAACTTCTTGTTGTAGCTAAAGTTTTCTACAACCATAAGGTTTTCATAAAATTCTGTTGATAACACTCATTAACAACCCTTTCTTGCTATCTAAGTCTTGGTTTAAACATTGGAATATTGTGTACTAATTGCTAGCTTTATTTTTCAATATCATACACTTGATTTTGATGGTTTAATCTACAAATATCATAGTTTCTTTCATGTTGATATATATTTCCATACTGCTGCAATTTTGGGACAACAAGGTTTCTTGTTGATTCCCCACTGGTTTTGAGGCTTATATCATCATATATTGTATTGTTCTGGTTTGGCTAACATTGTTTTGCAAGTACACAACCTTGACAACCATTTACCATCTCCAAATACTTTTTCCTCAAAACTCATTCTCATCCTTGACCTTGACATGTAGGGGTATTCTCTAAGCTCCTTGCTTCTCCCTTTATAATCCCCCTAGGGTCACCCTGGAAGCCTCCCTTGTGTTGGACTTGTCCTTCACTAAAATGAGTGGGATATCTATTGAGGTGACCACTGACAATGATAGGTATTCCCGGTCGTGTCACACACTTGTCGTTTGGGTTGGGCTTTGCCCAAACTACAAACTGTGTGATAACATATCTCCTTACAAGCATTGTAAGTCAAAGATTTGTTGGATAATGTGGAAATTTGTTGTATTGTCTATAAAACTTTGACTTGTCAACTTAGTGCCATCATATGTTTTGAAATGTTGATTTGTACATCATAAACATAAAAATAACAAAACTTCATGTTGTTTTATCATTACCTTAATAGTAATACTTCCCTTCTTATCATGTCTAACCCTTGTTGCCTAAATGGGATGATATAGAGGAAGGCGAGGAAATTTGTGAAATTCAACAAATGGCCATGGAAGATGGATGTCAGGTCTAAAAGAGTTTGTATTGAGAATATTGGCTTGGTATAGGAGAAGTGCAATCCTTATTATGTCAACATTGATTAAAAGGTGACTCAAACCAACCACAGATTCATAAATGAAGTGACAAAGGAGCGGGTAGAAGAGTGCAATATGGAAACGATGGAACTACATAAAAAACACGATGTCAATAAATGTTACAATGTGATGGAAGTTTGAAACAACATTGATCGAGAGGCGACTCAAACCAACAACAAATTCATAAATGAAGTGGTAAAGGAGGAGTGGGTAGAAAAGAGCAATATGGCAAATGTGGAGCTAGATAAAAAAAGACGATGTCAATAAATGTTAGGATGTGGTGGAAGTGTGAAACAACATTGCTCAAGAGGTGACTCAAACCAACCACACATTCATAAATGAAGTGGTAAAGGAGGAGTGGGTAGAGAATAGCAATATGGTAAAGGTGGAGCTAGCAAAAAAAGATGAGGTCAATAAATGTTAGGATGTGATGGAAGTGTGAAACAGGAAAAATTGCAACCACAATACAGATATATAGAGGCAACATATGTAATAAACTATGTACCATTGTGTTTATTATACACACACACACACATATAGAGAGAGAGCACATTAATGGAATATGAATCACTATATTTACAAATAAACAAATTATCTATTGGTTAAGAGTTCAATTGTATTTTTTTTACACTCCTACAACTAACATCCTACTAGTAAGTACCCCCTCACAACAAAAACATCATGCAACCAAGTATTAAACTATTAATCCAAGTCTAGTGGGCTAGCTTGAGTATTTGAGTGCTTTGAGCTTCATGCAAGAGGTCTCAAGGTCAATACATTAGGTTGGTTGTATTTGTTTCTTGCCACACTCAATGTTCTTATCGAATCAAATACCTTAATCAATATCAATGGGTTTACACTAGATACCAACAACAAAATGTCGAAAAGTGACCAAGAATTTCCCCACGATTTTTTCCTTTATAAAAAAGTTAAACTACTAATCTATTTAACCATTAAAGAAAACACTCAATGTTACCAACATCATTGTACCACATCCACATCCACATCCACCTCCCCCTTAGAAAAAATGTCCACTAGTGAAAGCAAAACTTATAATTTAACCACAACTACAAATTTCACCTAAAAATAACTTCAAGTACTCAAAACGTTCTCATACTTAAAATAAGATTGTAATCACCATTCAAAATGTACATGGTAAATTCCTTTCTTCTCTTTCAAAATAATTGTTACTTTCATTTTTACAAGATATCACCTTTTCAATACTATTTTATTACCCTACAAACAAATATAAAACATTTAAATAAAATCATATCAATCATAACAACAAACAAAAACTTACATGAATATTCTTGAGCATGTTGAACTCATTATAAAAAACCACCTAAAAGTTTTATATATATATATATATATATATATATATATATATATATATATATAAACCAAAAGAGAAAAAATGAAAAAGTACAACCATACCCACCGAGGAATGTGCAACCAAAAAAACCTCACCAAAGACCATTTAAAGAAGTAACTTAATCTAGTTAAGGAAAGAAAAGTAGTATATATGAATATTGTTGAATGTAGTGGGAGTTTTTTTTTTTTTTATCAGGAGAAAATTCGCACAAAAATTATATTAGTATAATTGTTTTTTTACATCATCAGAAATAAAGAGAAATAACTATATCTGTCTGACCAACAATGCCCCACTACACACAAGAAAAACCCCGATCAACTCATATAAAAAATGCCAGAGGCACTAAAAACCCTACAGGACTACTTCAACCAAAATATGAGAATACAAAATGTAATCTCAAAGTAACATAATATTGCAATCTAGCCCCATACAAGGAGAAACAAAACCGCAAAAAAGACGAGTGGAATAAAGTAATTAGAATATGTTCAAATGTTGAGCTGGCCCCACATTCTCTCCATCCCAGGTAAAATATGTTAGTCTTCCTTTCAGAGAGGAAAGTGCTTGCTTTGATAGTTTATCCGCCTCCTCATTGGATTCCATGAATATGTGTTGGAAGCTGATACCTTGGAAGGCTGCCGACAGGTCCCGAATTCTGATCTTCCACCCTTTGATATTAATGGCTTGGAGATTCCCGTTTTGATTAAGCCAGTCAACTATCACTTTGGAATCCCCCAAAACCTGAATATGTTGTATTTCCAGTTGTCTTGCAATAGTGAGGGTGGCCCACGCTCCCATTAACTCTGCTTTGGTATTGGATCCTGCTCCACAATTGATGTACCATCTATAATCCAGAGCATCTAAACACTTCAAAGAACCCCCTGCCCTGCATATGGAACGCCCTGCGATAGATGCCCCATCAAAAAAAGCCAATGTATAACCATGTAATTTGATGATTGGTTTCATTCTTAACACCTAAGACTTTATGTCTGTATGTTTTTTATTGAGCGCTCCTATGGTCTTATAGGAAACAATCATCATCGAGGGTGTCTTCCCTTCGAAGAGAACCCTATTACGCTCCTTCCAGATGAACCAACTCATCAAAATTGGAAGAATTTTGGACACTGTCTTATTCAATAGCCATGCATCCATACAGTCACAAATGGTCTGACCATTCCACGAGAATTTGAGTAATTCTTATTGTTCTTGATGCATAATTGTCTTGTTATATGTCGATTTCCTCACATTACAAGTCAAAGTTTTGTCGGTAATTTGGAATTTTATTGTATTGTTTATGAAATTTTAATTTGACAACTTAATACCATTATACATTTTGAAAGGTCTATTTATTTATATCTTGTAAACATAAAAATAGCAAAAGTTCAAGTTATGTTTGATGATATTTATCAATATCTTATCAATAAAGCTTTCCTTTTTTTCATGTCTAATCCTTGTCATCCAAATGGAATGATGTAGGATAATGTGAGGATCTTTGTGAAATTATGAAATTGAACACATGGCCATGGAAGATGGATAACTGGTTCAAAGTAGTGTTCATGTTGCTAATGGATTGTTATATGAGAAGTGTGATTGTTGGCACAGGGGCAGACCCATGATTCAATGCTACAACAACGCACCAACAAAACCCTAACTACCGGCCCTTTTAGCAACACCTGTGAAGCAGATGAAGTCTCACCTGAGGTAGAGGCAGGGGTGGTTACAGGACTTAGATGTCTGCAACCTTAACTAGGACACAGATCTGTGATTGTAATACTTAACAGAGCACTTAGCACCGACAGTTCATCAATATTCAACCGCTATCTACTTCACAGATAAAACATAGCATCACGTCATTCATCCAGATCTGATGTATCTAAGCACTTATCGTAGAGAATTAGGTTAGATCTAACAGACTCAAGCACTAAGCACATTCACATAGGTCAGATCTATATCCATATACATTATTAGCACAAAGCACAAACAGATCTATCTATCTATATCAAAGCACTTAGCAAGTAAAGACATAAACACATCAACACATTGCACAAAGTAGAGCAACACAACATATACATGGTTCACCCCCCACTCTGGGGCTACGTCCACCAACTCTTATTCTTTATTACCTTCTTCAATAGGTTACATGCACAGAGCCTCAACACATTGCACAAAGCAGAGCAACACAACATATACATGGTTCACCCCCCACCCTGGGGCTACGTCCACCAACTCTTCTTCTTTATTATCTTCTTCAATAGGTTACATGCACAGAGCCTCAAAACCTTACTCTGCATAGGACATGAGATCTGTGCAGCTCGCTAGATCCTCCTTCCCCGAGTAGATCTAAGCACAAAGCCTTCCACAACCTCTTACAATGACTTGCACTTAGCTCTGAAAGTCTCACATAGTATGCACAGAGAACTTTACAATCCTTCAATCACATAGATCTAACACTTATCTTATTTTCCTAACATCACATAGATGCCCCTCCTTACATTGACTAGACATCTATTTATACTTTAAAAAATAGGCCTAAACATGGGTAAACCCATGGGCCAACATCCCATACCCATTAAATAATCCCAAATCGAAAAAAGGACCCAAAAAGGGGTCGAGATCCTGCAATCTCTTCTTTGTCTTGCGCTCGTCCTTCGACAGGCTATCGAAGTCTCAAAATAGATCAAAATTGACCAAGGATCTCCCAAAACTTGGTCAAGGGCCAACAAGCCCCCAACACTCACCTGTGACTCGTCCCGAGTCACTTTGATCTGGGTAGTTTTGCTTCAAAAGCCTCGAGCATAACTCAAGCTTCTTCGACTTGTTGTTGTTCCTTGGCCTCCTGTTCAATGAACTCTTGGATGATTGCATCGTTGATAGGTCCCTCCAGGCGTTGTTTAGCTGTAGTGACAACCTACTCCAGTTATGCTCCTCGGCCTTTGACCTCTGTGAACAATTGGTAAGCCTTATCTTGTACAAGTTGGAGCCTCTGAGTTACCTCCATAAATCTGCTCTGGATAGTGTGGATCTACTGTTGGGCAGTGCGTTTCTCTTGGGATCGCTTCATTCTTTCCACATCTGATAGGGGCTTTAGCTACGCTTGTATCATTTCAGCTTGATACTTCACCTCTTGGAGCTGTGACTCCAGTGCCTTCAGTTCTGGGTTCTCAGTGAGTTGCCCGTAGGTATGGGCACTACGATCAATAAGTTGCTTACATTCCATAGAAAGGGATTTTATTCTCTCAACTACGCTTCGAGTAGTTGCTTCTCTTTGATCCCTTACATCCTGTGGGGTCTCGAGTACTGCACGGAGCTCTAAATATGTTATGCATTGTTGTAGCTGCTGGATAACTTCTGTGAGCTGTTCTACTTGCTGCATGACTCGATCCTCTGCCTTTATTTCTATGATTTTTTGACCTCTTCTTTCACTTCGAGTTGCTCTACGAGAAATTGGTTTTTTCCTTACTATATTTGTGCCTTTTCTTCATCGAACTTTGCTTGGAGAGCAATATTTTCCTATTCTACAGCTCGACGCTGCTCTATAAGTACTCCTTGCACTTGTGTCAAAGCCTGGGTGGCTTGTTTTGTTTCTTCTTGTGCTCGTTGAAGGCGAGCTTTGACTGTCTCAGCTAGTCGACGGAGTTGGGCTGGCTCATCTCCCAACTCTGGTTCTCCCGATGGCAGAGGCATAGTGGAGACTGCGCGACTGGACTGAAGGGCCTATTGTACTCCTCAAAGCTTGACTTGCCTGTTGTACTCCTCAAAGCTTGACTTCAATCCTATCATACATTTCTTCCTACTTCACTCCTTGTTTCTCTGCTATCTCTAGTGAAGCATCGTTCAGGGTGGCTATGATGAATTCAAAATCAGCAGAGGTGAGGATAGTTTGCATCTTGGTCATGGAGGCTTTCGATTTCTTCCTGGAAGAAGGTTTCGGGGGGGAAACCTTCCTCTTCTTCAAAGGGTCAACCTCGTCTCTAGGCGGTGTTACTTCACCTAGTCTCTGTTCAGCTTCTACTTCGTCACCACCCCCTTGGTCAGGTGACATGGACGCGATATTCACTGAGGTGCTGCTTAAGTTTTGGACCTCCTCAGTCTTCTTCTATCTGCTGGTTCCAGGTGTATTTTGTTCTCTACGAGTGTCTTCTGGGTTGTCAATATTAGATATCTCTGCGGGGTTGGTGGGGATAAGGAGATCAATGGACCATTCCTTGGTGATCTCCTCAAGGTATTCTTCTGTAAGTTTGTAATATCACTGGAGCTGCTCTTGATGTTCATCTGCTCGCGCTTTAATGTAGATAAAATGTCGATCTACGCGGAACTTCATTAGTGGTTGGAACCTTTGTAGGGTGTTCGGAGTCATGCAAGGCTCGACTTCGATGGCTCGCTTTAGATGGAGGTAGTATGTTTGAAACACAACGTTCGACTGCCACTATTTGTTCATATAAGTTGAATACCATAGGGTGGTGAACTTCGCAACAAGCTGTTTGAATGGATCTATGTCGGGGAAGGTCGCTCCTTCTGGCATCTCCCTGGAAACAAATGCAATGAGGAGAAAGAGCTAGTTGAAATGAAATTCGTAACCCTGATCCTGTGCTTCTTGGAAATCTAGTTCCAACTGGTTAACTAGGTACTTCACCCAGTTCATCTGTAGGCCTTCCGCGCACTTCCCTGCGAGGTCAACAACAAAGCTAGTGACCTACGTAGGTCAGTTCTTCCTTACTAACTTTCTAGGTATCAATTGACATGTGAGGTGCATTGTACCACTCTGGATGGAATCTAACTTGTATCCTCTTGTTCCCTTCTCAACGTCGCCGTATGTATCCTTGATCTTCTATGCAAGTGCGCGATCTGCGGCTTTTCCTGGATAAAAGTCCCGTAGGTTGGGTCCTTGCATACTCAGTCCTATGATCCTGTGGATCAACGTTGGGTCAACTTTAATGTGGTGGTCTAGCCACAAGTAGATTCCATGGTAACACAACAGTAGCAACTTGACACATGCATTGACTTCCTAGTGTCGTATGAAGTGTGGGATCCTCATAACATTCAACAGAGTGGACTACGCGAGGTTCATCATCCACAACTGAGGGATGATCTTCGAGTTCTTCCCTTTAGTTCTGGTTAGGTACTTGTATGGGGCAAGCATACCATAGATATTTCGATCTACGAGGTTGAAGTCACTGAACTTCAATGCATTGATCTTGTCCTGCTCTGTCTGAACTGCGTGTATCCCCTTCAGGAGGTACGCAGTGACCATAGTGTACTCGAAGTCTCTTGGCACACTATCGCGATTCACCGCACTAGCCAAGGGTGGGATGTAATCGAGCAGTATGGATGGAATCAACTTCACGTTTGCTAGGTCGTATTTATGCTTGGTTCTCTTCTCTATTGATGGTAGGGATGGCCCCGATCCATGAGCAGTCGACGGAGAGGCTTGCAGTCCTCTCATTGATGATGCTTGTAAACCTATAGACATTGACATGACTCTTTCAATCATGAGATCGATCATAAATTCTTCGACAACTCTCTCTGCAATGCTGAACTTGCCTGACATACACACTCAAGGTTGGAAATCTTTGGATTCGAGGAGTAACTTAGACATTGCAATAGGATAGAGGGAAATAATGCAATGATCACTGTGTAAAATCAATAAGTCTGTGCTTCACAGTTAGCAAAAGTGTTCTCGGTGCATGGCACGACAGGATAAATAGATAACTTGGCAACAAATTGCCTGCAACGATCAAGAAGCTTTCATTAACTATGTTCTGTTCATTATGGCATGGTCCAATGGTCTAGTGGCGAACCATAAATGCCTTCCGACCCGTTTAGGGGGTCAGCTAAATGGTTATATTATTCCCAACGGCTATATTGCTTCGCCATGGCAAAATTCCATGTGACACTGCTCTATTATCCCGACGAAGCTCCAATTTTGCAAATTCTCCTTCTGCGAAGTTCCCTTTGGAACCTTCTGTAACTTGTCGATCTTAGCTCTCTTCTTACTTAACTTTCTAGCTTTCTTTCCAGTGAGCTTCTTCTCGGTATGCCTTTTTCCATTCTGATTCTTATCTTCTTTTGGCACAATTACTTTGCACTATTGAGATTATTTCCTAAGATTCGAGGGTGATACTTCTTCTTTATCTGGAACAAGTGCTTCAATCTTCTATGGGTCATCTAGTGTTCTTGCAACTTCAATATCCAGGTCTCTGGTGTTAAATAGCTTCGATTTGTTATTCTGTTCTTCAATTAAGTGTGCAATCCTTCTAGTCATGAAATCTTTTAACTCTTGCTTCTTCTGCTCTAAAAMTTCTTCTTCTTCTTGCCTTCTGGTCTGATCTCTTTCAATCCAAGGTTTTCCTAGTAACATGGTAAATGGGGCGTTGTTCTCAATAAATTTAATAATCTCAAAATATTCCTCTGTCGAAGTTCCATTGGTATTCATAGATATCTGGGTGAGCTTTCCACATAGGTTTATCAACTTTCCTTTGAATAGTCCTATTCCTTCTAATGAAGGAATCATAGCAAGTTTCCCTAAAAGTTCCCAAGTTCTTTCTTTCATGATATTCACTTGTGTTTCCTCATCCAGAACAAAGTCAATGTCGAAGTCTCCTATTCTTGCTTCAAGGCATTCTTTTTCTTTGAAGACCTCTGATAAACTGACATGTCGGTGATCCTTCAGGGTTTCTTTCATTTGTAGCAATACTTTCTCTGATTATTTCTGGGGTTTTGCCATAATCATAGTTTCTGGATCTGCCTTAGGGTTTTCTTGTCTCATGTTCATTTCTTCAAGCTTAGCAATCATTCTAGGGAAATCCAATACTTCATGGTCCATAACTTTGCAATAAATACAACTATGTCTTCTCCCAGGGCATTCCTTAGCAAGATGTCTCAGTCTTCTGCAACTGTAACAGAGGGTTAATCCTCTATTTCTTTTAAATGATTCCCAACTCTTTCTACATTACGCGCCAGGCTCATAGTAGCTAACTTTCAAACATTTCTTTCTAGGATCCTGCATCCACTTGTTAGTCCAAACATTCTTTCTATGCATAGGTATAACATATTTTGCACTATTCTTATCAGATCTACTCATATCAAAACTTCTTTCATCTATTAGTGCCCTAGTTTCCAAGCTAGGACAAATCTTATCAAACATACCTAGATCCATACTTTAGAAACAAAAATTTCCACTTATCTTACTTCTACAGAGAACAAAGCTTTCAGATCTAGAACTTTTCACTATTCTTACCTTTATCAGAGCACAAAGTTTGCAGATCTTACCTCTTTTCTTCAGATTTAACCTCTTTTCTTCAGATCGGGCTTCTTTCTTTAGCACAGAGCTTTATAAATCAAGTAAAGTACTGCACACTAGAATGACATATCTATGCACAAAGCTTTCATAGTTTTAGGACGGATCTTTGCACAAAGCTTCTTCTTTCTTAGTTCCCAGTAATCACAGTTTCAGGTTGGATCTTTGCACAAAGCTTCTTCTTCCCTAGTTCCCAACAATCACAGTTTCAGGTCCTGGAAAAAAAACCATTTGTTGGCACAGGGGTAGACCCAGGGTTCAATGCTACAACAACACACCAACAAAACCCTAACTACCGACCCTTTCGACAACACCTGCGAAGTAGATGAAGTCTCACTCAAGGTAGAGGCAGGGGTGGTTGCAAGAATCATATGTCTGCAACCTTATCTGGGACATAGATCTGTGATTGTAATACTTAACAGAGCACTTAGCACTGACAGTTCATCGATATTCAACTGCTATCTACTTTGTAGATAAAATAGAGCATCGCATCATTCATCCAGATCTGATGTATCTAAGCACTTATCGTAGAGAAGTAGGTTAGATCTAACAGACTCAAGCACTAAGCACATTCACATAGGTAAGATCTATATCCATATACATTATTAGCACGAAGCATAAACAGATCTATCTATCTATATCAAAGCACTTAGCAAGTAAAGACATAAACACATTGCACAAAGCAGAGCAACACAACATATACGTGGTTCACCCCCACCCTAGGGCTACGTCCACCAACTCTTCTTCTTTATTATATTCTTCAATAGGTTACATCCACATAGCCTCAAAACCTTACTCTGCATAGAACAGGAGATCTGCGCATCTTGCTAGATCCTCCTTCCCCGAGTAGATCTAAGCACACAGCCTTCCACAACCTCTTACAATGACTTGCACTTAGCTCTGAAAGTCTCACACATTATGCACATATCACTTTACAATCCTTCAATCACATAGATCTAGCACTTAGCATATTATCCTAACATCACATAGATGCGCCTCCTTACATTTCCTAGACATCTATTTATACTTTACAAAATAGGCCTAAACATGGGTAAACCCATGGGATGACATCCCATACTCGTTACATAATCCCAAATCCCAAAAAGGACCCAAAAAGGGGCCGAGATCCCGCGATCTCTGCTTCGTCTTGCGCTCCTCCTTCGACAGGCTGTTGAAGTCCCAAAATAGGTCAAACTTGACCAAGGATCTCCAAAAACTTGGTCAAGGGCCAACAATGATACCCATTATGCTAACATCGACTAATAGGTGACTTAAATAAACCACACATTCATAAATGATGTGGTAAAAGAGGAGCGGGTAGAAAATAACAATATACAAAAGCAAACCTAGCAAAGGAAGGCGATGCCAACATTTATTAACAGGTCAAAATGTGATGGAAGTGTGGGCCAAGAAAAATTGTAGCCACAATACGAGGAGATATAGAGGGAACATACTCAATAAACTATGTAGCATTGTGTTTATTATGCATGATGTGTGTGTAGTTATTTAGTTAGTTGGTTAATTATTTAGTTAGATATTTTAAACATTAAGCTTCGATGTAATATGAGCCACCATATTTTCAAATAAAAAAAATTCCTATTGGTTGAATGTCCAACTGTATTTTTTTAACACTCTCTACAACTAAAATCCTACCAACAAGGGCTTGCTCACAACAAAAACATTGTACAACCAAGTGTTGTATTACTAATCCATGCCTAGTGGGATAGTTCGAGTACTCGTTGAAAGTTTTGAGCTTCATGCAGGACGTATTGGGCTCAATACCTCGGGTTGGTTCCCTTTGTTGCATGCAACACTCAATGTCCTTATCATAATAGGCATCATAATCAACATTGATGGATTTACATTAGGTACCATCCGTGAAATGCATGGAAGTGCCTAATGGTTTCCCCATGTGTTTTTCCTCTGGAAAAAAATTCTACTAATCCATTTAACCATCAATAAAAACACTCAATGATACAAACTTCATTGAACCACATCAACCTTGCCCTTCACGCAAAATACCCACTACTGGAAGCAAATATTACAATTTGACCACAATTGCAAAACTTACCTAAGAAAAACTTTCAAACACCCAAAACATTCTCCTACTTGAAAGCAAATTGTAATCACCATTCCAATTATGCATGGTTGGTTCCTCTCATTTCTTCAAAAACAATACATCACTTCCATTTTTAAGACGAATCACCTTTTCGATACAATTTTGTTGTTCAACATATAAATATGAATGACCAAATAATACACACATCTATAAGCATCACCAGCACAAAACATGCACATCTTCCGACACTCCACAAAAAAATGTTGATGTCTCTTATTAAAAAAAAACAATGATACGTCACCAACACATGTTTCATTTCCCATGTAGGTTAAACCATTAACCAAACTAGAAAATCAAAATTGATAAACAATATTCTTATAAAAAAAATCATATTATCATTTATGTAGAATTGCAATCTTGAAAACTCCCATGATTATAATCCTTTCTCACGAAAGAGTTCAAATTAGTACAAATTATAATACTATATTAAGATTAAGAAAAATTACAATAATAATTTATAAAAATACAAAAGAAAATATATGATAAATCATGCAAATCTTTTTTTTTTTAATATAAATTGGATAAATTTATATTATAAAGGTTGTAGTAGGACTAAGCGATAATAGTACAAAAAAATATTGCCTTAAATTTCCAAACAAAAAGATAACTCTTATATAGAAAACAAAGCATGCAAATGTCTAAAGCATGCCACAATTTCTTACCAGTATACAATCTTAAGAAAACACTTATAATTCTAATTGCTTTACAAAATATCAAATTTAATAAAAAGCACGATGGTTATTGGATTCTTCCAACCCCATGTTGGAAGGAAGAGACTCCTAATTTCCAAGATCTGTGTCTTCTATTATTTGGTGAATTGTATTTTCCTCCTTGAATTCTACTTGAATTGAGTTTGTCAACACCTAGTGACTGGAAGCAGTTGACTGAGATCAATTGCTTAGATTGAGGACTATATTTCTCAACAAGTTGCATTTTGCCTTCAAGGTATTTGTTTTGTTGTTTTTGTTGGATTGGAGTGTGCATAATTATGGCGTTTTGAGAATGAGAAGTGCAATAATGCTCATTTTCATGAATTTTTGTAGTCGCAGAGAAGAGAGAAGTTCTATTACATTGAAAGGATTTTTCATGTCTTTGAAGGGCTCTTCAAACTTCCTAGGCTTCCCTATAGTCCATTGGCACATTAAATAGAACAAAGCAGTGTTGCCAACCCTTGATAGGATATAGGGGCCCAAAATTCCACTCATAAAATCCTTAAAACAAAAACACAAGAGGAACCTTGTTGCACCACAAACCACACAACACTACTAGGGCACCAAAGGTCCACAAATTTATAAGACCAAAATGCCAATGCCAAGTAAAACCAAAGTGCCAAACCCACAAATGAGGGTGACCAGGACACCAAAAGACAACAAATATATGAATATATATATCCTAGAATCCAAATGGACAAATGCCAAATTCAAAAAAGGGATGCACTAAATCCAAAAAGCCATACGCACATAAGATACCCAAGGGCCAAAACAATGGAAAATCCATGCATAGAGAATGCCCTAAGACTATGACCAACAAACATAAATTCCATAAAACCATCTAGAGTATGAGGAAAACTCTTACCGAGAAAAATTTCAATAGAATAACCTTGCTCCAAATGACGACGCTTGCTTCTACCATACCAACATCCATTATCCCACCTCGCCTTTGATAAACCTCACCAAGATGTTCAAGAGACAGATCACAATTTAGTTCAAGCATGCAAGAGGGGGATGGGCAAGTCATTTCATATTTGGGAACCTCATCTAAAACCCAATGGTTATGGTTTTGTGACATATGTTGCATTAATATAATGTTACATGCCTTCATGTGCATGAACTATGTGAATTAAGGTATTGGTTGATAGAATAAACACCCATTTTCCCTAAGCAACATGATTTTGAGAGTGATAGCATCATTGTCTAGAGTATCAACTTGATGATTGTGCTCTCTTAAGACTTGGTAGAATGAAACCATTTGGATATTACAGACCTCTTCTGAGTACGAGCTAGTATATATGCAAGCTTTCTATCAGACAAGGTTTATTTTGAGAGCATCAATTTGATGATCATGCTTGAGTTGTCTATGACAATCAAAGTCTTTATTCTTGATTCAATTTATATGAGAAGGCCCTTAAGAAGGGTGTACACATCAACTTGACTATTTGTGGACTTTCCTAAACCCCAAGCAGAGGTTGTTTCAGGTTTTACCTTGAGATCCATGATGATCCCCTTGCACCTTCCACCCCTATGCAAATATATTTTTATTATTCAATAAATATGTATATACAAGTAGATATAATTGAAACATTTAACTTCTATGAAATGTGAATCACCACGTTTACAAATAGAAACAAAATAATAATAAAATATTAGATCAAGTTGAATTTCTAAGTATATATTATTTTCAACATAAAAGTCATAATAATAACATCAATTGCAACCATTGTTGTAATAAATAGCAAGCATGGATGAGATGGCATATTGAAGTTTTTTTCTAAGTCAAACATACCTATTTAGCCATGCTTGTATCAATTTTCCATCAATGTCTATTTGTTTTTTGTTTTTTTCAAGTTAATCACAATAGGCATAGGAATAGATATCAAATTTGAAGCATGAAGTCAAATTTCAATTTGAAGGATTATCATTGGTTTAGTTTTATTTTATGTTGATGATTTTTTTTTGTTTGCTAGCATGTTTGTTGCCTGTGGGAATAGCCTATGGTCTAAGAAACCACGACTTAGGGGCATCTAAGCCATCAAAATCACCCAGGGATCGCACTCGGCCTAGGCCACACCAACCCTTAACATGGATGGATTTTTTTTGGGTGTCTCTAAAATATCACAAGTTTCGAACCTTGGCCGCCTTACAGAATGAAACCCTCAAAATCCAATCACGTTAATGGGATTTGACTTATGTTGACAAATTAAAATACATGATAATTTTCATTTGGAAAGAAAAAAGGGAGATCTATTTCATCAAAACAAAATTAACGAGACAGGGTTTCCATCGTGAAGCACAGGGTGGTGTTGTGTGAATCCAATCTCATGGCCGGATGCCGGGTGGTGATGAAATTGTCGTCCACCATATCTTCCTCTTGGTTACCTTGTCCTTGGCGCTGATCCATTCTAGCGGTTCCACTGCATGGCGTGAATTTTATGAGATTTTTGATGTGGTATGCGCCTATGCTTCCAATTCTACTACCTGGGCAAAGGCCTTGCATGTGTTGCTGGGCTCTGGGCGCTCTTTCTAAGGTCGCTTCTCTTCTGACTGGAATGTTGCTCAGAGAACCCAATTCCAATTAGATCCTTTTCCTATCTCCCTGATTAGTTCCTCCTCGATGGATTTGCCTGTTATGCCCTTTGGGCAGTTCGATGCTATCGTCGCGCTCTTGAGTCGTGGCCTTTACCTTGTCTGTTTCTGCACTGCAATTTCTATCTAAAAACTAGCTTGAAATTCCGGGGCTCTTCCTTTCTTCTGTAAGTCTTTTTAATTCACTTACCTTCCTGTGGGTGTATAAACAATGAATCTGAATCTGTCCTCCCTATAATCCCCATGTGACATCCGTTCTTGAACGTGCAAATTGACACCCATGAGATGAGGTGGAATGCTTTACCATATCCCGCATGCTTTGGAGCCTTACATCAATCGTTTCCCATTTCGTTATCTCACATGCCATTAATGGAAGGGTAGGGGGAGAGGTAGAGGATCGAGGTGGGAATGACCTCATATGCAGGATCCCACAGGAGGTGAACCTCTTGTTGCACTGAAAATCCAAATTTGTCGGCTGCGACGTACTGCTTCTCACAATTCTAGATTTGGCTAAGTACACTGATCCCCCATGCATGTCGGGAGTTCATCTTGACGAGTTGTTGCGCTGGAGAGCCATGTGTATATGGATGCTAGGTGGATTGCCGACGCGAGTGAGATGGGACATTAGAGAGGTTAAAGGGGGGATAGAAACTCAGTCCTACCCAGAACTTCCAAGTGACCTATTTTTTTTCCTATGGCTTTATTAACATGTTCATTTGCTCTCTAGTTGTTGGCTCATCGAACATGATAGAAGATGTGGCACATGTTAGAGAGTGTGTCCCTGGTTCTGTCGATGATTCTTTTCAGAGTTGAGTTATTTGGGTTTGTGCTTTTAATGAAGTACCTGATGATCATCTTGGAATCTCCTAGTATGATCAACTTATTTATTTGACGTTCCTTCGCTATTTGGGTCCCTTTGAGAAGTGCATACACCTCTGCTGAGTTGTTTGTGGTTGTTCCTAGATTCCAAGAGTAAGTTAGAATCCTTTCTCCTCTAGGGCTGAACAAAACCCCTCCTGCACCCGCCTCCCTAAAAAATAGTTTCCTTTTTTACAAAACCTTTGATCAAACATTAAAAGAACAATTAATATATAGAATATAAAGTATAACCTAGTATAATTAGACATGATATATTTTTTTCCTCTAAAGGAAAGATATGATATACACAAATCACTAAAAGTTTTTTATCAACATTTAAGTATGTTGCATAATAGTAGAGGGGCCTCAAATTATTTTGTTGGGTACATGTGGAACGTGCATCACAAATGATTTTTTCTATGCCTTAATAAAATGGTGCAAACCCAAAATATTTTTTAATAAATAAAATAAACTTTAAAAGTAATGAATGCATAACGCATAATTAAAGTTGTTGGTAAAGGTAAAAGCAATGTATTTTAAATAACATTGCAATTTATTAATAACTAATAAAAGTATATAACTTGAGTGAGTCTAATGGTTAAGAACATGCGTTTCCTCCTAAAATACCACAAGATCAAATCCAAAGGGGGATGGGTATGTATATCTCCATAGACTTTAGTAGTCAAATCGCTGCACGGAGGGGGTCCCTTGTATATTTTAACTTTGTATAATTAATTAATGCAAATAGATTCTTAACAAAACATAAATGATACAATGACACATACACACATTATACAAAGTTTTTTACCTTGTAAACCAAAACTGGGAAAACCAACAACCTATTTAGAGCCGCACCTCTAATCTTCTATTCGTCATATCTTCATTGTTTACAATACAATACATATATATGATCTTGCGACATCCAAACCCTAATCCATTGACCTGGATTAGTCAACGACTATAATTCCTTAACCGGAATTAGAAAACCATTGGCGAAAATCATGTGACTAAAAACCACCAAAAAACAAATGCAAAAAACGACAAATTTGTTTTTTTCGAGGGCATTTCCTGCGAACCCCTCGAATTGGGGGGCTCCGCCCCCTGTGATACCATGAGTAGGGGAGGGATCCCCCCCTCATGCACCTGACGTAATTTTAACATTAGATATAGTCGTGCAAAGAATATACACATACCCAACATTCTCCCACTTGTTGTTTTCTTTGCATACATGGGGTTACAGGGTTACATAGTCAACAATCCAAGGCATGAATTACCATAGATCCTCTACACCAAGAGAAATTCTTAGTGCTCACATATTTTGTTAATGAACCTGCAACATTCTTCAAAGTGTGTCTACCTTCATCAACAACACTTTCTTTTCTTAAACCATGTCTCTTACAAAGTGATATTAAACATCAATATGCTTTGTCTTTGAAAGATAAGTCAAGTTCTTTGCTAGGAATATTTCACTCTAAATGTCACAATATATCCTTACAACTTGTTGTACCAACCCCATACACGAACACAATCTCTGTAACCATACTGCTTCCTTTCTTGCATGAGTGGTTGCCATGTATTCAACTTCTATAGTTGCTAGTGTCACTACAAAATGTCTTTTGCTCATCCACCTGATTTCTCCTCCAAACAAGTTAAACACATACCTGCTTGTAGATCTTCTATGATCCAGATCCCCAGCCCAATTTGCACAACAAATCCATGTATTTCCAACACTCTGTCTAATCCTAGTCTTCCTTTGCAACACAATCCATAACTATTAGTGCCACACAAATACCTAAAAACTCTCTTTATTATTGTCAAATGCTCCTTCCTTGGTTTAGACATATACCTTCTCAAAATTCCCACTACATGTGCAATGTACGGTCTAATATAGACCATTGCATGCATCAAACTACCAACCACACTCACATATGAAACATGAGACATGTCATCTTCCTCCTCTTGTGTTTTGGGACATTGATCCACAAATAATTTTACACCTATAGGAATAGGGACCCTGATCGGTTTACATTCCTGCATATTAAACCTCTGCAATGTTGTCTCAACATATTTCCTCCGATTCAAACATATTTTACTATTTTCCCGATCTATTTTAATTTCCATGCCCAAAATGAAATTCATAGCACCAAGATCCTTCATGTCAAACTTATAGGACAACTGAATTTTCAAATTCTGGATAATCTCATTGTTGTTTCCTATCAACAACATATCATCCACATACAAGACCAAATAAATAAGTTGATCACCGATTAGTTTGAAATACAAACAATGATCTCCTTTCCTCCTTGTGAAACCAAGTCCCAACATACAAGTATAAAATTTTTATATCACATCCTTGGTGATTGCTTTAACCCATACAAGGAATTTTTCAGCTTACATACCAACCCTTTCTTTCCCTTCACAACAAATCTTTCTGGTTGCTTCATGTAGATTTCTTCTTCCAAATCCCCATGTAGGAATGTTGTCTTCACATCCATCTATTCTACTTTGGAATCAAATGCAATAGTAATAGATAAAAGAGATCTACTTGAAGTTAACTTGGAAACATTAGAAAAAATCTCGCCAAATTTAATTCCCTCTACACGGGAATAACCTTTTGTTACTAACCGAGCTTTGCATTCTCCACTTTTCCTTCTGCATTCAACTTCTTCTTAAACACACATTTGCTGCCAATGGGATTTCTTCCAGTCAACAACTCCACTAGATCCCAAGCCTCATTCTTGTCCAAGGCTGCCATTTCTTCGACCATGGACTTTTTCCAGAGTTTACCATCCTCTGAATCCATTGCCTCCCTGACAGTTCTAGGATCATCATCAATAATAGACAAAGAAAAATTTGAATGGAAATCAAGTGGAGTATACCTTTCTGACGACCTTCTTTCCCGAACCGATCTCCTTAATACTAGAGTATGAGGATCTTCTTCTTCTGATTCTTATTCTTCTGTAGAGTCTGATTCATTATCCTTCAACTCAAACTTTATTTTATCTGGTTCTTCCTTCCTTGGTAGGACTTCCTGTTTGACATCTTTGACTTCTATAAATACCACATCTCAACTATACACTACCTTCTTAGTTTTTGCGTTCCAAAGCTTATACCCTTTCAGACCATCTTTATACCCAATAAATATACACTTTTCAACCTTTTTATCTAGCTTACTCATGTTTTTCTTTGGAATGTGGACATAAGCATCATAGCCAAATATGATGAAATGTGTGAGAGATGGTTTCTTACCAATCCATACCTTGTGTGGAGTATTGTCATCCAGTGCTGATGAGGGTGATCGATTGACTAGGTAACATGCAATACCCACTACCTCTGCCCATAATTCCTATCCTAACCATGCACCACTAAGCATGCACCTAGATTTTTCCATCAACGTCCTATTCATCCTTTCCGCAAATCCATTCTGCCGAGGTGTATATGGAGTATTCTTTTTCCTTTCTATATTGCACTTCTTACATAATTCTTCAAATTCATTTTCACAGAACTCTCCACCATTATCCATCCTTAGCACCTTAATTCTTTTCTCTATTTGGTTCTCCACAAGAGTCTTAAACTCTTTAAACTTGTATATCTTGAGGAAATATATCCATGCATTCCTTGATAAGTCATCTATAAATGAGACAGAGTGCATAGATTTTTCTAGTAATGGAACCAAAATAGGTCCAAACACATCACTGTGCACCAACTGTAAAATTCCCTCTACCCTCATTGCACTAGAGGGGAATCTTACCCGATTCTGTTTCCCATATACACAATGTTCATAGAAATCAAACTACAAAGAGTAATTAGACATACCTTCAACATTACATTTACTGTGTAGTAGTCAAAGACCCTTCTCTCTGATATGCCCTAATATTTGATAATACAACATAGTATTTTCTCTAGACACTTTAGGATTTTTCCCCCCTCTTTAGCTCCAATATCAGGAACAATGGAACTATTGCACCCATCACTAATAGTACTTCCTTGAAACTTATACAAAGTTCCACACCGAACTCCCTTCAACAACAACATTGCTCCTCAAACCATCCTGTAGGTTTCTTTCTCAAACACTCTTTTTACCCCTGCATCAACCATTTTGCTTACAAAAAACAAATTTATGGGAAATCCTAGGATGTGCAGAACACTAGGGAGTGTTCTAATCCTTCCATCTATGAAATTCAACTTAACTTTTCCTTGTCTTATTATTCTGGCTGTTGAGTCATCACCTAGGAAAACATCACCTCCATCATACCTTTCTTTCATATTCACAGAACCACTCCCTATGAGGAGTCATATGAAAGGATGTACCTAATTTAACCAACCATGCCTCATGATCTACATGTGTGCTTGAAGAATCCAAGTACACATATCCTCCTTCTTCTGTAGAGGTTTTTGCTTCTGTAGAAGGGGAATCTTCATATCCCTTCCCCCTATCAACACTTTTGGATGTACAATGATTCTTGTAGTGCCATTCTTTTCCACATCTCCAACATACCTTTACAAACTTTATGGGAGATTTAGATCTACCCTTAGATTTGGATCTTCCACTCGAGGGCTTAGATCTATTTCTTTCCTTGGAGCGTCCTCTTGCAAATTATGCATCTGTGCTCTATCCTTCCATGTTCTTCCACCTCATATCCTCCGACAATAAGGATGAGACCACATCATCGAAGCTTAAAGTAGTTGTATTACTACCTATGTCCACAATTAGACTATCCTACGAGTCTAGTAAAAAGCATAATAAACAGATACACTTATCTTCATCATAAATCTTAATATCAACAAATTGTAGCTAACTTACCACATTATTGAAGGCGTTTAAATGCTTTGTCACTGAGTCTCCATCTTTCATCCTTAGGTTATACAAATTATTTCGTAGGAATAGTTTGTTTACCAGGGACTTTGACTGATACAAAGCCCTTAACTTATCCCATAATTCCTTGATTGTAGCTTCCTCTGACACATTCAATAATATTGAGTCTTAGAGACACAACCAGATTGTGTTCTTCGCCTTTCGATCCAACTTTTCCCAGTATTTTGTTGACAATCTTGTAGGTGCAATAACTAGATCCACAATGATCCACTGATCTTTATCCACCAACATATCTTCCATATTGAGCTTCAACAACTCAAAACTTTGCCCAATAAATTTCTCGATCTCTATTTTTGAACTGCTCGCCATTTATTTTCAAAAACAAGGGGGTCTCATACACCAATTTGGTGTCTGGCTTGGTCATGACCATTTAAATTTATATTATAGTGTATTGAATTTGCATCTTATATTTACTATACATGAATTTAATGTAAATATTTTTGTATTATATATTATTAATATAAATGTGCACTATAAGATGGTGATGTAATTTTTATAGTTTATTATGGTGAACTTATAAGTGTTGAATTCTTTTCTATTGAGTGTCATTTTCATTGTTTGAATAAAGGATTTTAAGTAATCTTGGGTCACTAGGAGGTCTCCCATGGTTGTTGCATTAGTCTTGTATTCTATTTGATCATTTGTTATCACATAAACTCTCATTTGAGTTTATCTCTAGCCTACTTGGGCATCGTTGGGTCCTTGTGTACCCAAATACTACTTAAGTTGGTTAGGTATGCACTTTTTGGATGATAGGTGCCCCCAACTTTGGTGGGGGCACTCTACTTATGCATCAAATTTGTTCAACATTGTTCCTTTATTTATCTTTTTTTTTTGTACTTTGCTTACCACAATAAATTATGTTCTAATCACATATGTCTCTTAGGTTAATGTAAACTTATTATGGACCAAACACTCCAAATATCATAAAATAGAAAGAATAAGTAATGTCACACCTCAAGAATGATAAAATGTTAATGAATAACAATGCAATTTTGAGGAGAAAACCTCCTTTACACCTTATGTTTACAAATAACTCTTGATGATCAATAAAACTAGATCTCCTTGGTATATATAGGAGACAAAGGGTACAGTTACAAATGAGCCTAGATGACCAATAATGACAATGATAATATAACAATAACAATGTAGTGTCCCAAGACCTAGGGACTTAACATGCCTCACCCCTTCAAACAAGTGTTGCCATCAACTCTTAATTAGATGTGGATGCTTCTATACGAATAAATCATCTTCCCAAGTAGCATCTTCTCTTGGCAAGTTTTTCCATTTGATGGGGTACTTAGTAATTGTTCATTTCTATAGTTGTTTGATATGTGGTTCAATGATTGTTCTAGGTTCTTGTAGGATTTTCACATCTTCATCAAGTTATGGAAAAATAGTCTGAACTGAGATTTTGTCGTCGATTATCTTCTCAAAAAAAGAAACATGGAAGACTAGATGTACACATGAAGATTGAGGCAACTCCAATATGTAATCCATACTGCTAATCTTTTGCAACACCTTATAGGGACCATAGTACTTAGGTGATAATTTATAGTCTTTCTTTTGTTACTTGAAGGGAATCTAATTGTATGGTTGTAGCCTTATAAAATATCCAATCCTATGCTTCAAATTAGCGTTCACTATGATGTTGATTTGCTTTTTGTTTCATCCTATTTTGTGCTATAGCCAAGTTGTCCTTAAATAGTTTGATAACCTCTTATTGGTGCTCGATGTGATCCTCCACTGCTTGAAACTTAGGTTTTCCTCTCAAAGGGGATGTGATGGATGGAGGATGATACTCATAGAGTGCCATAAATGAGGACATTTTGGATGACATATGGAAGAAAGTGTTCTACCACATTTCTGCCAAAGGTAAAAATTTGAGCTATTGATTTCAATAACATTTGCATCATGTTAGCCTAAATTGTTTCAATACACTAGCACCAACTCTTCCAAAATGATTTTAGTTTCCTTGCATCAAGTCTAGAAAAGTGATTTCGGTAACCTTGCATCAAGTATACCAAAATACCTACATATCTCCCATTTATACACAACTTTGACACAATGGACACCAAAGAAAATTTTTGCACACCATATTATTTCCACATAATTAAATTTGTTTCAAAAAATGTGGTCCCAAATTTCCCTTAAAGATCAATTGTTAATGTTTCTTCCATTACAAATCTGTAACGTACCCAACTCCCACGCCGAGTCCCGTTACTACTAAATCGACTAACATATCGACTCAAATGCAGAAATATATGTGTACCATGATATACATGCTCATGTTGTTATCATTAATAATTAAACTCATGAATGCAAATGATTACACACACACAATAACATTCATACATACAAACTATAGAGTAAATACAACATGTATCCACATCATTAAAACGATAAATAACACAATGGCGTCAAAACACTTATATTTTAAAAATATTTTACACAACTAACTACATATGTCATATTTTCTATTAGGTATGTGTTATATTCTTTGCATGACCAATCCAACGCGCGATTCATTACGTTGGGTGCAATGGGGGGTTGCAGGGGGTGGAGCCCCCCAAAAACAAATAATTGGATGGTTTTTGCGTATGTTTTTAGCACACGGTTTTCACCTTTGGTAGTTTAATGGTGCATGGTATTTCATCCCATAGTTTTCTAATTAAGGTTAAGGAATTAGGGTTATATTCTAATCCGGTTCAATGGTTTAGGGGTTTTTGGATGCCGTAGGATCATACACATATTGTATTGTAAACAATGAAGTTGGATAATGAATAAGAATTAGAGGTGTGGCCCTAAATAGGTTGTTGGTTTTCCCGGTTTGGGTTTCCAAGGTAAATCTTTATGTATATGTGTATATGTGTGATTGAATTTGTGGCTAAGGTTTTGGTTGGATATGTGATAAACCTTGTTATTGGTTCTTGTGGTGAAAATAAATGGTGTGCAATTCAAAGCTAAAGATCAAAAAGTTTAATGGGAAAAGTTTTGAGCTGTGGAAGCTCAAGATGGAATATTTGTTGGTAGACAAATATCAATGGGTCATTGTAGATATAGGTATTGCACCTACAGGAATGTCAAAAAAAGGCTGGGAGAAGTTGGATCGAAAGACAAAGGTCAAAATCTAGTTCTGTCTCTCAGACTCAGTATTATTGAATGTGTCAGGGGAAGCTACAACCAAGGCATTATGGAATAAGTTAGGGGATTTGTGTCATTATAAGTCCCTAGTAAACAAATTGTTCCCGTGAAAGAAGCTATACAAACCAAGGATGAAAGATAGAGACTCAATGACACAACATCTGAATGCCTTCAATATTGTCATAAATCAGTTATTGTCTATTGATATTAAGATTTTTGAAGAAGATGAGTGTATCAATTTATTGTGATCTTGACTAGACTCACGGGATAGTTTGGTTGCGGCTATAGGAAATGATGCAACTACTTCAAGTTTCGATGATGTGGTATCATCCTTGTTTTCAGAGGAGATGAGGTGGAAAAACATGGAAAGCCAAAGCATAGATTCCTTATTTGTAAGATGATTCTCCCAGGAAATAAATAAAAACAATTCCTCAAGTGGGAGATCTAAATCTGGAGGTAGATATAAATCTCCATGAAAATTCATATAGGTATGCTGGAGATGTGGAAAGGAAGGGAATTACAAGAAACAATGTAGATCCAAAAGTGTTAGAGAGGGAAGGCATCTGATGATGCCCCAAAAACCTCTGCAAATGAAGGAGGGGATGTGTACTTGGATTCTTCAAGCACACATGCATATTGTGAGGCATGGTTCGTCAACTCAGGTGCATCCTTTCATATGAATCCTCACAGGGAGTGGTTTTACAAGTATGAAAGGTATGATGATGGTGATGTTTTTCTAGGAGATGAATCAACAACCAAAATAATAGGATGAGAAAAAGTCAAATTGAAGCTCATGGATGGTAGTATTTGAACACTCCCTAGTGTTATGTGAATCCCAGGGTTGGCCAAGAATTTGATTTTTGTAAGCAAGATGGATAATGCAGGTGTTAAAACAATGTTTTAGAAAGAAACCTATAGACTGTTTTGAGGAGCAATGGTGTTGCTAAGGGGATTTAGGATTGGAAATTTGTATAAGTTGCTGGGAATCATTATTAGTGATGGGTGCAACACTTCCATTGTTCCTAAGATTAGATCCAAAGAGGGAAAAAATCTTACAATCTTTGGAGAAAATACTATGTTGTTGCATCAAAGACTGGGGCATATCGGAGAGAAGGGCCTTCTAGTAATACATGGTAAATGTAAGGTTGAAGATATGTCCATTTTCTCTCTAGATTTTGATTTATGTGAACATTGCTTGTATGGGAATAAGAATTGGGTAAGATTCTCCTCTAGTGCTACGGGGGCAGAGGGAATTTTACAGTTGGTGCATAGTGATGTGTTTAGACCTTTGAAAATTCCATCAATAGGTGAGTATGTGTACTATGTCTCATTTATAGATCACTTATCAAGGAACACATGGATTTATTTCATCAGGAAGAAATCTGAAGTCTTTGAAAAATTTAAAGAGTTTAAGGCTCTTGTTGAAAATCAGGCAGAGAATAAAATTAAGATGTCGAGGACAGATAATGGCGAAAAATTATGTGGAAATGAATTCAAGGAATTCTGTAAGAAGCAGGGTATATAAAGGTAGAAGACTATCCATACATGTCTCAATAGAATGGAGTTTAAAAAAGGATGAACATGACGCTAATGGAAATAGAAAGGAGAATGCTCAATGGTGCCAGGTTGGTATAGGAATTATGGACATAGATAGTGGACACTACATGTTACCTGGTAAATCGATCACCCTCATCAGTGTTGGATGGAATGAATCCACATAGGGTATGGACTGGTAAGAAACCCTCTCTTACACATCTGGTTTTTGTCTATTATGCTTATTTACACATTCCAAAGGAAAACATGAGTACGCTGGATAAACATGTTGAAAGTGTATCTTTATTGGATATAAAGATGGTCTGAAAGGTTATAATCTTTGGGACCTAGAAACTAAGAAGGTAGTGTATAACCGAGATGTGGTATTTAGAGAAATCAAAGATGTTGTCAAACAGGAAGTCCTATCAAGGGAGGAAGAACCAAAGAAAATAGAGTTTGAATTGAAGGATAATGAATCAAACTCTATAAAAGAACGAGAATAAGAAGAAGAAGAGCCTCATACTCTAGTATTGAGGAGATCAGTATGGGAAAGAAGGAAACTAGAAAGGTATGCTCCACCTAATTTTCATTCAAATTTTGGTTTGGTTATTACTGATGATGATCCTATAATTGTTAGGGAGGCAGTGGATTAAGAGGATGGAAAACTCTAAAAAAATGACACGGTGGAAGAAATGACAACCTTAGACAAGAATGAAGCTTGGGATCTAGTGGAGTTGCTGACTAGAAGAAATCCCATTGGCCACAGATGGGTGTTTAAGAATATGTTGAATGCAGAAGGCAAAGTGGAGAAATGCAAAGTTCGATTAGTAGCAAAAGCTTATTCCCAGGTAGAGGGAATTGACTTTGGTTAATTTTTTTCTCTTATTGCCAAGTTAACTTCTATTAGATTTCTTTTATCTATTGTTGCTGATTTTGATTTTGAAGTAGAACAGATGGATGTGAAGACAACATTCCTACATGGGGAATTGGAAGAAGAAATCTACATGAAGCAACCAGAAGGATTTGCAATGAAGGGAAAGAAAGAGATGGTATGCAAGCTAAAAAAGCCCCAATATGGGTTAATAAATCACTAAGGGCATGGTATCAAAAAATTGATACTAATATGTTGGGATTTGGCTTCATTAGGAGAAAATTCAATCACTGTGTATACTTAAAATTAGTCAATGATCGTTTTATTTATTTTGTATTGTATGTGGATGATACATTGCTAATAGGAAACACAAAGGAAATTATCCAGGACGCGAAGACACAATTGTCCTCTTGCATGAAGGATCTTGGTGCTGCAAATTTCATTTTGGGTATGGAAATTAAAAGAGATCACGAAAACATAAACTCTGGTTAAATAAGAGGAAATATTTTGAGACAATATTGCAGAGGTTTAATATGCAGGAATGTAGACCGATCAGGGTTCCTATTCTTGTAGGTGTAAAGTTATCTATAGATTAGTGTCCCAAAACACAGGAAGAGGAAGAGGACATGTCTCATGTTTCATATGCCAGTGTGGTTGGAAGTTCAATGTATGAAATTCTCTATACTAGACCAAATTTTGCACATGCAGTGGGAGTTTAGAGCAGGTATATGTCAAAACCATGGAAGGAGCATTGAACAATAGTAAAGAGGGTTTTCAGATATCTATGTGGCACTAATAGTTATGGATTCTGTTACCAAGGAAGACCAAGATTGGACAAAGTGTTGGACATACATGGATTTGTTGATGCAGTCTGGGCTAGAGATCTGGATCACAGAAGATCTACAAGTGGGTATGTGTTTAACCTATTTGGAGGAGAAATCAATTGGATGATAAAAATACAATTTAACTACAAAAGCTAAATACATGGCAGTAAATCAAGCAAGCAAGGAAGAAGTATGGTTACAGAGATTGTGATGGTACAACAAGATGTAAGGATAGATTGTAACAATCAAAGTGCAATCTTCCTAGCAAAGAATCCAACTTATCATTTAAAGACAAAGCATATTGATGTTCAGTATCACTTTGTGAGAGACATGGATGAAGACAAGAAAGTGTTGTTGATGAAGGTGGACACTTTGAAGAATGTTGCAGATTCATTGGCAAATTCTATGAGCACCGAGAAGTTCTCCTGGTGTAGAGAAACAATGGGCATTGTTGCCCTGCATTTTTTACTATGCAATCTGGTAACCCCCTGTAGGAAAATATAATAGCATGTGGGAGAATGTTGGGTATGTGTTATATTCTTTGGATGACCAACCTCACACACAATTCATTGCACTGGGCATAGTAGGGGGGCAATTCATTGCACCAGGCATAATAGGGGGGCGGTTTTTTTGTTTTTTTAGTGGTTTTCAGCACATGGGTTTCACCTTTGGCGATTTAATGGTGCATGGTATTTCAACCCATGGTTTTTTAATTATGGTTAAGGAATTAGGGTTGTAGTCTAATTCAGGTCAATGGATTAGTGGTTTTTGGAAGTTGCAATATCATATATATATATATTGTATTGTAAACAATGAATTTGGATGATGAATAAGAATTAGAGGTGCGACTTTAAATAGGTTGTTGGTTTTCTCAGTTTGGGTTTCCAGGGTAAATATATGTGTATATGTGTGATTGCTGTTATTTTCTTTTCTATTTTAAGAATCTGTGCGTGCATTGCATTACTGTGAAATGTTTAAAACTTACACGTTCCACCCAACCATAGAATTTGTTGCTCCAATTATCTTAGCAACAAGTTACCCCTGAGTTGGGGCTATAAATCCATAGGGATGGATAAGCTCCTACGGGTATCTACAGTCCACTATAATAACTAAAAACTCACTAAAACATGGTGACGTGACTCCTACAACCATTCCAACCACCCAAATATCTTCCCCATCGCTTTGCACAACTCAAGGGATGATATTTCCTTCTTTGCACTGAAGTCCCTTAGACAATATCCACCCCCTCCAGGGCTCTAGAATAGACTGGACAAGAATCTCTCTACTCGGGGTTCTAGGAAATCCAGTTGCAATAGGAGTGCTCACAAAACATTTACAAATTCTCTTCATGTAATTTCTCACCATAAATCACTTACAAGCATGACATCTCCATTCTCATCATAATTACCAGTTTTAACAAGTTGTCTTCAATACCCACTATGGATGCCTACTCTTTTCCATCACTTAACTCTACTTTTTATCCCTTCTTGTTAACTATAAAAAATATCTCCTCCTCCTACTTGAATTTTCCTCTTCTCCCATGTTTGCTTGACTCTTACTCTTCCCCCAAGGATGATTACACTCAACCCATGCTGTCATAACTGAGTGGGTTGACTTCCTCACCGAACCTCTTACATGAATTCAATGATTGAGTGCTTAATAAGTCAAAGGGATAAATAACTAAATTTCAAATTGATTAACGAAGGTGGCTCAATATTCAAGCCATATGGAAACCCCTAAAAACCCCCATCAATCCCCCTCTTCCATGGAATTCTAACCCCCCATTACTTTGGTCCTTACCCGTCTACAACCAATGGTGTATTTCAATTTATCATTTTCAATGTATAATGTTTACATGTTACATCACTTGGCTCCTGACCATTTACAATATTTACAATTATACAATGCTACATCAAAAATCAAATTTGGGGTGTTAGAATCCCCTCCCCCTACAATTTGCACTATCCTTAGTGCACATATCCATACATGTGTACATGTATACATATAGAATATTACATCACAATATTCTAAAATTTCACAATTTAATGACTCATGTAGCAATTCCAGAATAGGCCAGAAACCAAGTCTCGGAGTTGTGGATCTAGGAATTACATGTGTGTAACATACCCCAAATCCAACACCACAAGTCGGGAAGGTCTACTGGTGTTAGAATGACCTTCAAAGATGCTCTGATACCACTCTATGACACACCCATATCAACAAACCCAAAAACGATTTTCTTATTTCTCTGATCTAAGTTCGTACCCACTGTCAGGGTACCTATAAATTCACCCTCTTATGATGATTCAAAATTCTGATACCAATTAATTAAATAAAGAAGCATGAAAGAAACGGAGTAACTACACATGAAATAATCAAGATTCATGGTAGACTTAAAAATAATGCTTAATCATACCTTGCACAGAAATAAACAACAAGAAGACACATTAAAAATACATATCTCAGAGATAATAATTAATACACGCCATAAATAAATATACAAGCAGAGAAACAAATGACTCAGAGCACTTATCTTTAATATAACCAATCACCAACTGCCTACAGACCAAGGACATTTCACCCAACCTTAGACACCTTTGTTCCAAGTCTCAACAATAGGTCATCCACAAGGATGAGTTCTAGAAAGACACTAAGCTTCCTAAACCAATCAACACTCAAGCTCTCACAGGTTTCTCAAAACACGACAATGAAAGGTACACCAACTCTATTCTCTCCAACTCGTACCACCCAAAGACAATGAACCCCCTTAACTACCACGCAGTCCCTCAGGATGTCCACTTCTTTCTAGGGCTCCAATGCATTTGGTGAAGAATATCCATGATGGGACTCTCATGATTCGTAGTTATGAGCAAGGATTAACACATGCCAATGCGTCTCATGCGTATAAACACAAATTCATGGTTGGAATACACTAGTAATTAATAAAACCAACAAACATTATCTTCTTTCCTCGACAATTTGTCCCCATGTCCCAACCAAGAACACAAATGAATGAGTGAATGAACCAAATGATAGAGTGAAAGAGTGAATGGAGAAGAACCCCCAAACAACTCATAGAAGGAGTTTATATATTTACTTGGAGATTAAGAACCACGTGGCCTTTCCCCGAGAAGATCATGTAACCACTTTTCTCAATTACAACCAAGATGGGTAAATGAAATATAATAAAAAGACTTAGACCCTTTAGTCCCCTTCTCTCGTGGAATCATATCCCCCTATAACTCTAGCTTTCCTTGTCTGTCTTGCAGCTAGGGATGTATTTTATTATTAATAATGATCAATGTATTACATTTCCTAGGCACTCTGGTTTCTTTCAATTGTTTAGGCACTCTGGCCTTTCATCAAATAAAAAAAATACATCAATAATCCGAGGGGGTGGGGGGTGGGTGGGTATTACAAGCTGCACCAAAATGGAGTCTTTGTGTACATATGTACAAATGCACATTCAAATTCCCTTGAAATATGCAAAAAGCTCCGGGTACCTTCCCGCATGGCCTCCTTGTGTTCTCACGATGCGTCTTCATGACAATAGTAGGTCCATTGGAGATTTACTAGGACAATGGCTTGGTTCTTGAGCACTTTGAATTTCCAGTCCAGGATGCACATCGACTCCACCCAAAAGTCCCCTTCGTACCTTCACCTATATCACGGTACAATCAATCACGTGGTTAGGATCATGCACATACTTATTAAATAAAGACACATGGACCAAATTATAAAATCTCATGTACACAACATTTCCTATCCTCTTTAGAACTTCAAATGGCCCACAATTTCTTGTTGCCAACTTTGGGCAACTTCCCAATTTCAGTGAGCTCCTTTTTGCCTTTACTTTCATAAACACATGCTCACCCACTCTAAATTCCTTGTGCGATCTTCCCTTGTATGCATAGATTTCTTGCCTATCATGTGCAATATTTAAATAATGTTATATTTTTACCATCTACTCTTCCATTTTTCTTAACAATTCTATCCCAATAATGGCTTTGTCTGCTAGGTTATCCCAATTCACTGGTATGTTGCATTTTCTTCCATACAAGGCTTCAAACAAGATCATCTTCAATTATGCCTAATATTGTTTTTCTTCATATAAGATATGATCGATATATTATTACAATGATGAGTGTTCCATATATAGGGAACATATGGTGACCATCCATGAAAGGATGCGTCCCTTGAATAATAAATAACTATTTATTATTATCATTTACTTATTTTATATGATATTTAATAATCAATAATTATTATTCTAAGAGAATGTCTTCTCGATGTTGTCCAAACATCAACACTCCCTCTCAATGAAGGAGACATTTTGCATCATGCCAAGCTTGTCTTTGAAGTATACAAACTTCACCCTAGACTCATGACAATTGTCTGCTAGTCTTGGGAGACCCACCTGAACCAAGGATAAATTCCTTCCGTGACTCTCCCTCTGAGCCAATTAACTCTCTCTAAGATCAGGCTCACTCTAGGTCTGCATGTAATAGCATATATCATATTGAGTCTTTATTATTCCTTGTCAAATCACCGTGGTTAGGACAAAGACCACACCAGGATCTTTCACCACAAGTACACACCTGTGAGTGAATGTCGGCCTGATGCTAACTGACATGTGGAAAGCACTTCAAGCACCTCAAGTCCATATTATTCCTTGTCATGATCAAGGAAGAACTACGTCTGGGCCCATTTACCAAAAGTGCACCTTTATGATAAATGTATCCTTTCTCCCTTGGTCTGCAACCCAATCTAGGAGAAGTTTCGCCTGATGCTGAAACATCAACACTTCCTCTTAGCTAGGGAGGTATCTTTCCATAGTAGTACACAACTACTATCCAGAGACACACAGTCTTCGCCAATGGTACACAACCACCATAGTAGAAAAATGTTTGTTACACATGGCACTCCCATGTGGAATTCTAGAGGCTACTCCCTCTAGGAACACTTAGAGTCAACTCCCCATAGTGTGTGACATCAAGGGTCAACTCCCTTGACATGTCCTCATGTTCTCTCCACATGGGACATTGGGATATAAGCTCAAATGCACTTATCCATTATCGAATAGGTGTCCCACTTATCCCTTCTTGAATAAGTGTCCTCACATATAAACTCAACTCAATTCACAAAGGAGTATGATCTGGAGAATGTTTGTCACACATGGAACTCCCATGTGGACTTCTAGAGGATACACCCTCTAGAAACACTAGGGTCAACTCCCATAGTGTGTGACGTCAAGGGTCAACTCCCTTGACATGTACTCATGTGCTCTCCACATGGGACGCGTCCTCATGTGCTCTCCACAAGGGACATTGGGATATAAGCCCAAACATTCTTATGCCTTCTTGGATAAATGTCATCACAGATCAACTCAACTCAGTCACAGAGGAGTAAGATATGGAGAATGTCTCAGAAATATGCAAACATCAACACTCCCTCTCAGCGAGGGAGGCATTCTCTGCCACACCAAGTCTATCACAAAAGTACTTGAACTTCGTCCTGGTTTGGTAAGAACATCAGAAACCTACTCATCTATAGGAAGGTACTGCACCAATAATTCCTTCCTCTGCACCATGTCTCATATGTAATGGTACTTGATCTCAATGTGGTTCGATTTGTCAAGAAACACTAGATTATCTGATATCTTCACACAACTTTGGTTACCATAATGAATAATGGTGGAATCCAGAACATGTTCGGATAAATTCGCAAGGAGCTTGCGAATCCACACTGCTTCATGGACTGACATACTTAATGCAATGTACTATGCTTTTGTTGTGCTCAAATCCACACAAGTTTGTTTCTAGCTACACTAGGAAACCATGGAATATCCCAAAGTGAAGAAACACCCGAAGGTGCTCTTTCTATCCACTGCGTTCCTTGCCCAATCAGAGTCAATATATTCCTACCATATCATATTAATACTGGAAGTATATCTCAGAGCATGTCCAATTATGCCTCGCAAGTATCTCAACACATGCTTTGCAACAATCCAATGTGTCTATCTTGGCTAAGTGCACTCACCGCATAACAAATATTTAGTCTGGTGTTAACGAGATACATCAATTATCCAAACAACTGTCTGTATAGAGTCAGATCAATTTCATCAGAATCGAAAGAAGACACACTTAGTGTCTTCAGATTCATCATCATTGGTGTAGCCACAGGTTTCAAGCACAGTATCCAAAAATTCTTCAATATCTCAATTGTGTATTTCCCCTGACTCAAGAATATCTCACCAGTTCTCTACCACACCTCTAGTCCCAAGAAGTAGTGCATCATACCAAGGTCCTTCATCTCAAACTTATAGGCCAATGCATACTTTCATTCAACAATAAGGATCTCTGTATCGATGAGGAATAAATCATCAACGTAGAGGACCAAAATCAGGGACTCACCATTAACAGTCTTGTAGTATAGGTTGGGATCGATAACACTTTTGTTAAAGCCCAAAAAATCATCAGGTGTCCATCAATCCTCACATACCAAGCTTGAGGTGGTTGCATGAGTCCATACAAGGCCTTCTTCAACCTACACACATGAGACACCTTCTCATGTATCACAAAACCGTCTGACTGCTTGATGTATACTTCTTCCTCAATCTCTCCATTGAGAAAGGTTGTCTTCACATCCATTTGATGCAGTATCCAACCCATGGATGTTGCAAGGGAAATAAACATCCAGATAGAAGTGTATCAAGGAAAATGAGCAAATGTATCCTCATAATCTATTCCCTCCACCTGAGAGAATCCTATGGAAACAAGTATCACTTTGTGCTTCTTGATACTCTCTTCAGTTGTGTGTTTGATATTATAGATCCACTTGGAAGTCACTACAGACTTTCCCTCTGGGACTCTGTAACTGCTAAACACTGAGATTGAGAGTAACTTCTCTACTCTGTCAGCAACTACCCTCATTTGGGGATGCTCTATGTGGAACTGGATCCTCCACTCTCTCTCTACAATTGATTACTTTGCAACTACTTTACCTGTAACTGAGAGTGTCTCAATAAATTCTCCCTCTAGAGCTGGAGCTAACTCCTCCTTTGTCTCTTATCCCTCTAACACCGAAGGTAGCTCTTCCTCCTTCTCTAGAGGTAACTCAATCTCTTCTCCCTCTGTATGTAGTACCTCCTTCCTCTCTCATAATGCCTCTACATACACTGGAACTATTGCCATGCCTACTCCCTCAATATCTCATGGCTCAACTCATGTACCAAGATTGCTATAAATGCTCTCTCCGAGTCTCATACTATATCTTCCTCCATCATAGGGTCCATCACCATAGCTTTCATTCATGGTTACTGAAAATGTCTCTTCTATTTGGCATGGTCCTATCTTGGGAGGTATATTTATCCTAGAGACTACCTATCTCTGAGCATCATTTCTGATGATGTCACTCCATGGCATCATGTTTGGAAGGTCTTTCCCTCCATTTTTTATTCTTTGCATGAGCTAGGTGACTCCCCTTGAGTCTTGACTTCAAAAATAGATCACGCTACCTGCCATGTGATCTCACTGTCCACTAACCAGGTCCCCCTTTTTGGAGACTACACCAGAGAGAAGATCAATGGGACCGATTTTTTTTTCTCTTTCATTGCTTGCACATTGGGAATATTGATGACATGCATAACAATATTGAGCACCTGTACCAGGGAAAGTGGCTCAAATAGAATAAGACATCTTCCGATCTCTCATACCAGGGAAAATGGTCCTTCAAAGAATTAAGGGTTCTCGTATCAGGGATAATGACCCTTGCTGTGAGTTGTCTTAATACCCAATGTCTACTACAGTCATTGCTATCATGAGAAACTAAATTAACTGATAGTCTCACACAACTTTGATTGTCACAGTGAATCAACATAGGCTCAAACATCTGACCAAATAAATCAACAACAAGCACGATCTCAAATTCTGTGACCTCATCTCCACGAATTCAACTCTGTCAACTGGAATTCACAATCCAAAACTAATTCAAACACTAGAAATTGATATAAATGGTGCAAAGGGGAAAGTTTTTAATGCTCCCTCTGTCAAAGCAATTGATTTCCCAGAATTTATGGTCATGATCTATAATAAGAAACAAAGGCGTGTGACAATATTCCATGTTTCAAAGCACCATCGGTGGAATTTATGATTCATGCAATGATAACGTCCATATCTACAAAGGCTCCTGGTCTCTCTGATTAGTCATCAATCTATCAAAAGTCTCCAATTGATTCAACCAATTCGATCTTGCAATACACTATCACTATAAATTTCTATTAATTGTGATTCTGACAACAATTACAAAATAGTTTGATGCCTATGAGACTATTATCGATCCAAAACAACCATCAACTAATGATATTGTCCACAATACAATCAATACAAATGATCAACCACACTCTTTGACAGTGAAATGAAAATTTACAACCCTCATCCACAAGACATGTGCGGTTTTCCTCTTTTGTGTCAAGCTCTACATGCCACAAATTTTAATCCCATGTATGGATGCCACAAGTCTTCAATTAGTATTTGCATGATGTCTTTTCTTCTGAGGGATACAGGTCATGAATTTCAGGGTGACTAGATGTGAATACACTTTAGTGATTCACCACCGAACTACTCTAAGTGTTGTCAATCGAACAATGGTCCAATTTTACAAGGATGTATCATGCCCATGCTATAGTCACGACTATACTCCAACAATTCCATCTCTGTGACTAGAAATCAAAAGGCTTTAACACTGTCACTTTGTTGTTAATTACTACATGATTGTGTTGAATGAACTAGTCAATGTAAGCATCAGCGCAATTGTGTCTATTGCATCTGCAATGGCTTCTAAAATGCTCGATACCATAAACTGCAGATCAACTGATTTTGCATAATGGAAAGTTAATTTCCATACTGAAACATTTGAATCCTCTGTAGTAGACCGAGGTTTGTTGATTTTCATACACTTTTGTATTAATTCACTACTGTGCTCTTTTTCATTTTCTTTCATGAGCCATGATGCTAATGTTAGAAAAATAGGTGTGCTCGTTTCACCATAGACAATATAGCAATATTGTCACCCAACCATAGGTCGAAGCCACCCCCGAGCACCTTAAACTTGACAGAGAGAATAATTTTGGAAGAAAACCCTAGAACCAATAGCCAATCAATGTAGCGTACCTCTCTCCAGAGCTAGTGCACAAGGAAGAAATTCCAAACCATAACTAAGAGAAATTCCAAGCCTAAAACCGAAAATACAAGTTGCAGTAGCTTCAATTGTAGCAACTCTCCAAACTTACACACTTACTAAATTTATGTAGTTGCGAGATGTGTGTGTCCAAATGAGCTCTGGAATCCTATATTTATACTACTCTTTCTTAGCTGTCTGGGTTGACTTCTCTTTCTGGAGGCTAGAAACTCAATATTAATTATTTTCTTTAGCCGACTTGTCTTCTAGGGTTATTTCCAAGGATTTTAGGGTTTCTCTTGCTTCCCAGAATATTATATTCTTTTCAAGGTTACACGTGGAGGTTAATACCTCCCGCAACTACCAAAATATCAACACTCCCTCCTAGCTAGGGAGGTATTAAAGGAAATGATCTTGAGCACAAACAAATCATTCAACCGTTAGCATCATCATAGCCACATAGACTATCTCATGATCAAATCATGAGCACCATAATCACTATTAGTATCATCGGATAACATCAACTGCATCATCTCTCGAAGCCATACTCCATATGATTAATCAAGCATGGTGTTGAATAAGTCACTTACTCCACAAAGTGATATAAGAACCATTCTTCTAATCCAGACATATGTCCTAGAAGAATCATTGTTCCAACCGATGCTGGAAGCCACACCATGGGATACAAGGACTATTCTTCTAATCCAGACATACGTCCTAGAAGAATAAATGTCATGGACCATTTTCTACCTGGAGAATGTCTGTCCACCACCACACTGGCTATCCATTTAGCTGGTAATCATTTCCAACACTAGTGATAGTCTTCATGGAAATCATAACAATGTCATTCAATAGAACACAACTATGTATATCCATAGTAGTACACAACTACTATCCAATGGTACACAACCACAACAAGTAGAACATGACTACTTAATCGATGACACATAGTCACAACCAGTGGAAAACATCCACCACAATAACATACATCTATTGTCTAGAGATATACAGTCTCCATAGAAATCATATCATCTGATATCAACCCGCATAAAAAAATATCATGATATAAACTGAGTCATTTGGGCCATTCTTCCACTCACATCTATGAGATTTGGAAGAACATATTCCCTCATAAGGTAAAACATCATCCATGGGATATCTGAACTATTCTTCTCAAGCATAGAATAATAATTGTCTCTGTTTTCTGAGCCTGGACCATTCACCTAACTGGGCCGTTCCTCCGACACTAATCATAGTGAAACCTGGAGAGAATGAGTCTGCCCTAGCGAATGCATGTCCCTGATTGCTAAACCTAGACCATTCACCTAACATGACCATTCCTCTGGAAACCTAGAGAGAACGATTCTTCCCTAGGGAATGACTATCCAAACCATTTCCTAATGGAAATGACTGTCCTACACCAACCTCCAAAATGGACCATTCGTTGAAATTGATTACAACTATGAACTTCGAAAGAATGATTGCCCGACGAGGTGGACCATTCTACTTGGCCACTAATCAGAGTGAATGCCAAGAAGAATGAATGTCCTAGACCATTCTCCCACACTGGCCATAAGGGGAATCGCTGTCTATGGTACATGAAAAATCTATCATACCTTTTTCATTACGAAAATGACTATACGATCTTGACCATTTTCTGAACTGGAAAATGCGTGTCCGTCATAAATCTCAAACCACTTTCCAAACTGGAAGGGAACTACTCATCCTGGACCATTTTTCGAACTAAAAAATGATTGTCCATAAATAAATAACATATCAGTGCTCCCTCCCAACCTGGGAGCAATCTCTTCCTTTTTCAATAAAGAAGTTGTCTCCACGAGCCCCAACTTGTTTCTTAAGTACAAAAAAATTTCATCTTGGACAAAGGCTTTACCAAGATATCTACTATCTACTCATCGATGGAGATATACTAGAGAACCACTTCTCTCTTCTGGAATTTATCATGGAGAATATAATGCTTGATCTCAATGTACTTTGGTCTGTCATGGAACACTGGTTTTCTCTGAAGGTTTCACATAGCTCTGATCATTACAATATATCAAGGTTGAATTCAATGCTTCTGTTTCTTGCTAGCTCATGACATCGTGGCAAAGCTCAAATTGAAATATATCTAACACTTCTTCTATCATCATGAGAGTTTGTCATGGATTAGCAATCCATCATCCCAGACTTCCGAGTAGCCATTCTGATACACTATTTTTGTCATAGAAGGTTTTCACCACACTTTTGTTGTATATAAGATACTCTGCATCAAGTTGTTTGAATCCATACAAGGTCTTTTTATATCTGCATACATGGGTCTCTTTCTGGTATAATATTCTTTCTCAATTTTCTTTATTTGGGAAGAACAATCTTTTATATGTAAATTCCAATCCATGGATACTATAGGAGGTATATCTGGTTTACTGGAACGAGTTGTTGTCATAGTCTTTTCTCTTCTTTTGGAATAACTTTTGAATCTCGCAATGCTTCCATTCATAAGTCTTTTTCACATTTTCTTACATGCACTGTTCTTTATCACAACTTCCATTTCTTCTGCTTGATTTCTTCTAGTGGGTTCAAACCAAGCTGGTAGTCTTTGTGATTCTCGATATAATAACTGGTAATTCTAGCTTTTCTTTCTTTCTTTGGATCTTTATGTTCTTCTTCATGTTTCTTTTTAGCTCTTGGGTCCATGGAGTCATCTATAGATTCCATGCCCTCAAGATTCTAACTTCTTCCTTTAATCATATGATCATGGATGTAGATGGACAACCAAGGATACTTTAAGGCTTCTTTTCAAAGAAGACTTCTTCTAGAGTAAAACTAAACACATGTTGCTTTCAATGGGAACATGGAAAGATACTTCATAATACTTAATGGATCATATCATTTAGATTTAGCTCCTTCCTAATCCTTGCTTCATGCATGAATGCATGCTCTTATTTTGGAATTCTGTAATCAACTTCCTCCATCTAAGAGATTTCATGCTTCTATTTGCATCCTTATTTCCTTCTGCAAAGTGTCACAAGTCTTTTTCTAATTTCCTCTTGATTGTTGACTTCTTTCTGTTTTGACTTCTTTTGGGTCTCTTCAAGTTTCATTCTGATTTCAAATTATCTGGCAGTTGTTACTTATATAATAGCTTCCACAAGAATTGTTACCAAGGGTTGTCAACGTACTTCATATTTTCATATGTGTATTGCTTGACTTGTAGTCATCGTGATAGCAATCCTGATCTTTTTTTTATTCCATAGGTATTGTTTCACTTGAACATCTTATATTCTAAGAAATAGATATGCAAGATATGTACAAAAACTATGTAAACATGGCATGCACGAGAAATTTGAAGAATATTGTTACCTTGAATTAGAAGAAGAAGTCTATTTTATCCTGATTGGCCTTCTTTGAGGGTTCCCATTCTTCGAAAACTGATGCTTCATCTGTTTCCTTCCTTTTCTTTAACTCAGGACAATGGTTCATGTAGTGACCATATTTTTGAAAGTTGAAGCATTGTATCTTTGACATATCCTTTTCTTGATTTGGTTTCTTCCTCAAGCCAAACTTCTTATTCTTGAAATTCTTGAACTTTTCTATGAAGACTTGATCTTCGTATTTATTTTGGGATTTCTCTTTTGCGTTAATCCTTGATTCTTCTTGTGCACAACAAGTCCAAAATTATTCAAATGTGGGATACTCCTTTTTTGTGTTCATGTTTGCGGAAAATGCATCCCATGTCTTGGGAAGGCCATTGAGTACTATATTTACCAGTTCCTTTTCTGAAATGATTTCTTCAATAACTTGTAGTTGATCTCTTAACTGAGAGATTCTTACAAAGTATGATGTTATGCTGTTGTCATCATTCATTTTCATGTCACAGAGCTCATTACTTGTCCAATGTTTCTGACTGAGAAGATATTGTTAATGTTTATGCCATTATTATAGTTCTTTGCATTTCAATAGATAATAGCAACATAATAACAAGATCACTGAGAAATACACATTCACAAGAGACACAACATTTATCCTGGGAAACCCTCTAGGTGAAGAAAACCCAGCAAAACTTCCTTAATATAAATAGCCAATATAATGCCAAGAGATCTTATGCTAAAACAGAAAGTCCTCTCCCATGATATGCACCACTCTCTCTCTCTCCTTTGCCGGTAACAGATCATAACTTGTCTCTCAAACTGAGTAAGTGAGTTGTTATCAAATGAGGCGCTAGCCTTCTGTATTTATACAAGTTTTGGCACGTGTGAAGTGTCTCTTCATTGGTAGGGCTGACTTCTCAATATGGGTGGGTAAACCCACCTTTATTATATTTCTGGGTCTCTTATTTGACTGTTGGGTCCGACTTCTCAATATGGGTGGGTAAACCCACCTTTATTATATTT
>ML777310.1:992151-1004482 GCA_009831015.1 Picea engelmannii | reverse complement strand
CTATCTCGATTCTAGATGAGCTCGCCATTCCTTTTACTTTACTCAAATCTCCTCTGCAAAAGCTCCCACTGAACCCAGGTTTATCACAGACCCAAGATAAACTTGATCTATCAAGACCGAGCCAAACCCTCAACAACAAAGGCATCCCTCTGAAGCCAAAAACGCGCTCTGATACCACATGTAAGTTTTAAACCTGCGAAGTAAAGCAATGCATATATATTCTTAAGCAATAAAGAAATTAATCAATGGCTCATACACAGAATACACAGATATCTTTACCGGAAACCCTCAACCGGGAAAACCTTTCTTTTTCATTATATCGAATTTCACCATACAATATATACAATGTTTTTAGGTATTCCGTAGATACCAAAACCCTAATCCCTTAATCCGAGATTAATTTACAAATCAGCTAAAAATAGCAGTCGTCGTATCTGACGCACCCACACACACACACATGCAAAGAATATAACACATACCCAACATTAGATTCAATATTACTGAATGTGTTAGGGGAAGCTACTTCCAAGTAATTATGGGATAAGTTGGGGACATTGTATCAGTCTAAGTCCCTAGTAAATAAATTTTTCCTGTTGAAAAAGTTGTATAACATGAGGACGAAATATGGAGACTTGATCACAGAGCATCCACACGCCTTCAATACTATGGCAATTCAGTTATTATCTATCGATATTAAAATTTTGTATGAAGATAAGTGTATTAGTTTATTTTTCTCTTTACCAGACTCGTGGGATAGTTTGGTTGTGGCCATAGGTAGTAATACAACTACTTTAAGTTATGATGATGTGGTCTCATCCTTGTTTCCAAAGGATATGAGACAAAATAATATGGAAGGATACAAAACATATGCATTATTTGAAAGAGGATACTCCCAGGAAAGAAAAAGATCTAAGTCCTTAAGTGGGAGATATAAATCTCTCAAAAAATTTGTAAAGGTATGTTGGAGATGTGGAAAAGAAGGGCACTACAAGAAGCAATGTAGATCCAAAATCGTTGAAAGAGGGAAGGGATCTGAAGATGCTCCTTCTACAAAAGAAAAGACCTCTTTGAAATAAGGAGGGGATGTGTACTTGGATTCATCAAGCACACATGTAGATCATGAGGCATGTTGTTCTTTAATCTAACCTTATTAAGCTATATTAATTCAATACACAACCTCAAAGTTCCACATTTTTTCTTCACAAAAATAACTGGGGCATCCTAAGGTAAAACACTTGGTCATATGTACCCTTTCTTCAACAACTCATCTAGCTACATCTACAACTCTTTCATCTCTGGTGTCCTCATCTATAGGGAGTCTTGGACATTGGGGAAGCTATAGGAATTAAGTCAATAAATAAATCAATGTCTGTATTTGGTGGAAATCCCGATGATTCCCCAAGTGCATATTTATATTCATTCAAAATTGAATGGTCTTTGAGATTTGGCTCCTTTTCCTTTGTTGGCTCTTCCATATGGTTTGTGTTATTGTTTGGTATTTGTTATATTCTTAGAAAAATTGATCTCATGTACTGTACAATGATATGGGAGAAAAGGGGGTCTTGGGGGTGCTTAGCAACCCCTAACTGGGAGAGAATTTTTTTTTTGTTCATTTTTGGCAGTTTTTTGCATCCATTTTTGGCGTTTTTTCAACACATGGTTTTTGCTGATGGTTTTCTAATTCTGTTTAAGTAATTAGTGTTTTTGACTAATTCGGTTCAATGGATTAGGGGTTTGGATTCCGTGGGATCCTATATGTATATTGTATTGTAAACAATGAAGATAATTAATAGAAGATTAGAGGTGCAACTCTAAACATGTTGTTGGTTTTTCCGGTTTGGGTTTCTAGGGTAAAAATCTCTATGTAATGTGTGTGTGTGACATTGTATCTTTTTTGTTTTATTAAGAATCTGATTGTAGTAATTATTTGCACAAGGTTAAAATACACATTTGGTATCATGGCAATTATTGGCTTTAGGGGGACACCTTTGTGGCTAAGGGTGTGGCTTAGGTCTATGATAAACCTTTTTATAGTGGGAGATATGCAATATTGATTCTTCAAGTGAAAATAAATGGTGAGCAGTTCAAAAATAGAGATCGAGAAATTTAATGGTTAAAGTTTTGAGCTTTGGAAGCTCAATATGAAAGATATATTAGTAGGCAAATATCAGTGGATCATGGTAGATCCAGGTACTCCACCTACATGAACGTCAACAGAATACAAGAAAAAGTTGGATTGGAAGGCGAAGAGCACAATCTAGTCATGTCTCTTAGATTCAATATTACTGAATGTGTTAGGGGAAGCTACTTCCAAGTAATTATGGGATAATTTGGGGATATTGTATCAGTCTAAATCCCTAATAAATAATTTTTTCCTGTTGAAGAAGTTGTATATCATGAGGACGAAATATGGAGACTCGATGACAAAGCATCCACACGCCTTCAATACTACGGCAAGTCAGTTATTATCTATTGATATTAAAATTTTATATGAAGATAAGTGTATTAGTTTATTTTCTCTTTACCAGACTCATGGGATAGTTTGGTTGTGGCCATAGGTAGTAATACAACTACTTTAAGTTTTGATGATGTGGTCTCATCCTTGTTGCCAAAGGAGATGAGACAAAAGAACATGGAAGGATAAAGAACATATGCATTATTTGAAAGAGGATGCTCCCATGAAAGAAATAGATCTAAGTCCTTAAGTGGGAGATATAAATCTAAAAGTAGATATAAATCTCTCAAAAAATTTGTAAAGGTATGTTGGAGATGTGGAAAAGAAGGGCACTATAAGAAGCAATGTAGATCCAAAATCGTTGAGAGAGGGAAGGGATCTGAATATGCTCCTTCTACAGAAGAAAAAGCCTCTTTGAAATAAGGAGGGGATGTGTACTTGGATTCATCAAGCACACATGTAGATCACGAGGTATGATTTGTTGACTCAGGTGCATCCTTTCATATGACTCCCCACAGGGAGTGGTTTTGTGAATATGAAAGGTATGATGGAGTTTATGTTTTCTTAGGTGAAGACTTGATATCCAAAATCACATGACGAGGAAAATTCAATTTGAAGATCATGGATGGAAGGATTAGAACACTCTTTGGTGTTCTATACTCCCCGGTTTGACCAAAATTTTTATTTTTGTAAGAAAAACTGACAATGAAGGGGTAAAAATAATACTTGAGAAAAAAACCTGTAGGATAGTTTGAGGAGAAATGGTGTTGTTGAAGGGAGTTCAGATTGGATCTCTGTATAAGTTGCAAGGAAGCACTATTGGTGATGGGTGTAATAGTTCTATTTTTCATGATATTGGAGCTGAAGAAGAAAAAACTCACATAGTCTCTAGAGAAAAGGCTATGTTGTGGCATCAAAGACTGGGGCATATAAGAGATAAGGGATTTCAAATACTACATGGTAAAGGTATGGTTGAAGGTATATCTAATTTCTCTATGGTTTTTTATTTCTATGAACATTCTGTATATCGAAAGCAGAATCAGGTAAGATTCCCTTCTGGTGCAATGAGGGTAGAGGGAATGTTACAGTTGGTGCACATTGATGTATTTGGACCTGTGTCGATTCCATCAGTAGGAAAATATATGTAGTATGTCTCATTTATAGACAATTTATCTAGGAATACATGGATATATTTCCTCATGAAGAAATCTGAATTCTTTGACAGGTTTAAAGTGTTTAAGGCTCTTGTGGAATATCAAACAGAGAAAATAATTAAGCGTTGAGGAAGGATAATCATGGAGATTTCTGTAAAAATGAATTCAAATATTTTTGTAAGAAGTGCAGTATAACAAGTCATAAGAATAATCCATATACACCTCAACAAAATGGATTTGCAAAAAGGACGAACAAGATGTTGATGGAAAAATGAAGGTGTATGCTTAGTGGTATCGAGTTAGGATAGGAATTCTGGGTAGAGGCAATGGGTATTGCATGTTACCTGGTCAATCGATCAGCCTCATGAACATTGGATGAAAAGACTCTACACAAGGCATGGACTAGTAAGAAACCCTCTCTCACACATCTCATGGTATTTTATTGTGAGGCCTATGTTCATGTTCCAAAGGAAAACAAGAGTAAGCTAGATAAAAAGGCCGATAAGTGTATTTTTATTGGGTATAAAGATGGTCTGAAAGGTTATAATATTTGAAACCCAGAAAATACGAAGGTATTGTATAGATGAGATGTGATATTTAGAGAAATCAAAGATGTTGTCAAACATGAAGTCCTTCCAAGGAAGGAAGAACCAAATAAGATAGAGTTTGAGTTAAAGGATGATGAATCAGACTCTACAGAAGAACATGGATCAAAAGAAGAAGATCCTCACACTCTAGTATTGAAGAGATAGGTTTGGGAAAGAAGGAAACTAGAAAGGTATAATCCACATGATTTCCATTCATTTTCTTTTTTATTACTGATGATGATCCTAGAACTATTAGGGAGGTAGTGGATTCATAGGATGGAAAAATTTGGAAAAAGGCCGTGGTTGAAGTAATGGAAGCCTTGGACAAGAATAAGTCATTGGATCTAGTGCAGTTTCTGACTAGAATAAATCCCATTGGAAGAAAAAGGGTGTTTAAAGAGAAACTGAATGTAGAAGGGAAAGTGAAGAAATACAAAGCTTGGTTAGTATCAAAAGGTTATTCCTAGGTTGAGGGAATTTAATTTGGTGACATTCTTTCTCATGTTTTCAAGTTAACTTCTATTAGATTTCTTTTATTTGTTGCTATTGTGTTTGATTTTGAAGTAGAATATATGGATGTGAAGACAACATTCCTACATGGGGATATGGAAGAAGAAATATACATGAAGCAACCAGGAGGCTTTTCTGTGAAGGGAAAGAAGGAGCTGATATGCAAGCTAAAAAAGCCCTTGTATGGGTTAAAACAATCACCAAGGATGTGGTATAAAAAATTTGATACTTATATGTTGGGAGTGGGCTTCACAAGGACCAAAGCAGATCACTGTGTGTAATTCAAATTAATTGGTGAACATCTTATTTATTTGGTCTTGTATGTGGATGATATGTTGTTGATAGCAAACAACAAGGAGAATATCTAGGATGTGAAAACTCAATTATTCTCTAACTTTGACATGAAGGATATTGGTGTTGCAAATTTCATTTTGGGCATGGAAATTAAAATGGTTCGGGAAAACATGAAACTCTAGTTATATCAGAGGAAACATGTCAAGACAATAATGCAAAGGTTTAATATGTAGGAATTTAAACCAGTCAAGGTTCCTATTTCTGTCGGTGTAAAGTTATTTGTGGATCAGTGTCCCAAGACACATGAAGAGGAAGAGGACATATCACGTGTTCCATATGAAAGTGAGGTTTTTAGTTTTATGTATGCAATGGTCTATACTAGACTGAACTTTTCACATGCAGTGGTAGTTTTGAGCATGTATATGTCAAAACCAGGGAAGGAGCATTGGACAGTAGTAAAGAGGGTTTTTAGGTATTTGTGTGGCACTATTAGGTATGGATTGTGCTACCAAGGAAGACCAATATTGGACATAATATTGTATATACATGGCTTTGTGGATACAAACTAGGCTGGAGATATAGACCAGAGAAGATATACAAGTGGGTATGTGTTTAACCTGTTTGGAGGAGAAATCAATTGGATGAGAAAAAGAGAGTCTATAGTGGCACTCTCTACTTCAGAAGTTGAATACATGGTATCCACCCATGCAAGCAAGGAAGAAATATGGTTACAAAGATTGTGTTCAAGTATGAGGTTGGTATAGAAAGCTATAAGGATACATTTTTATAGTCGGAGTGCAATCTTCCCGGTGAAGAACTCAACTTATCATTCAAAGATAAAACATATTGATGTTCAATATCACTTTGTGAGAGACATGGTTGAAGACAAGAAGGTGTTGTTGATGAAGGTGGACACTTTGGAGAATGTTTTAGATTCATTAAAAAAATATGTGGGCACTGAGAAGTTGTCTTGGTGTAGAGGATCTATGGGCATTGTTTCCCTATATTGTTGATTATGTAATCATGTAATCCCCTGTATGTAAAGGAAACAACAAGTGGGATAATGTTGGGTATGTGTTATATTGTTTTCAAAATTGATCTCATGTAATATACACTGATATTTGAGAAAAGGGGGTTTGTGGGGTGCTCAGAACCCCCCATTCAGGAGGGTTGCAGGGGTTTAGGGGTGGGAGCCCCCAGGGAAAAAAATTGGTCAATTTTTAGCAGTTTTTTTTGCGTCTCTTTTTGACAGTTTTTAGGCACATGGTTTTTGCTGATGGTTTTCTAATTTTGGTTAAGGAATTAAGGTTGTTGAATAATCTAGTTCAATGGATTAGGGGTTTGGATTCCGCGATATGCTATATACATATTGTATTGTAAACAATGAAGATACTCAATAGAGTATTAGAGGTGCGACTCTAAACAAATGGTTTTCTCAGTTTGGGTTTCTAGGGTAAAAATCTATGTGTAATGTGTGTGTGCCATTATATCTTTTCTGTTTCATTAAGAATATGTTTGCAGTAATTATTTGTACAAGGTTAAAATCTACAATTATCACATAATCTAGGACTTGTGAAAATCCTTTAGAAGATGCTAAACTTGTGTAACAATTGGAAGTAATTTCCACTGTCACCTAGGAAAGTACTTCCCTCATTTTATTGATGGATGAGGTTCCAACACAAGGGAGGCTTCCCTTGTGACCTCAAGAGATAAATTTATGTCTATTCCCCCCTATCTTGGTCACTTGGTGAGATAGGATAGGTCTAGGGAAAAGGGAAAGGTTAGAATGTTTTTATACAAGGTGATTGATCGTCTGTGTGTGTGAGTGTGAAGTGTTCCAATGCATTCAATAATAAATACCAAGTCTAAGGAAAGGAGCATAAGTCCCATAACACTATATATCAAAGAGAAAATGTTGTTGTAATAAAACTAGTAGTAAATACAATGTACTTCAACAATATAACAATTTATAACATCAGTGGTATATCAGCTCTAAATCAACAATAAAATGGATGGAAATATATCTAATAACTATATTAATACTTACAAATAATCCACCAATAGTTGCATGAAGTTAAGAGCATGAAACTATGTTAGTTATCAATAATAAGATCAAGCCCTAATGGTTGTAGAATTTTTTTATAATAGCAACAAGAAAATGGCTTAAGATGCAAAGTGTTGACTTAGTATAAGCATGGAAATGTAATGAAGTATCTCCTTAACAAGTTGCTTTTGAGTGAGAGAGCATTAATTAAGGTTTTATATCACTTGTAAGAAAAATGCTAGTGTCATTTTCCTTCTTTGGGAAAATGGAGTCAAGAAACACCTTCAATGGAGGCTAAATGAGAGAGAATACTTGAAGACTTGAAACCCTAGGATTATACTGTTGAGATTCAACAAGAAGATCCTAGTGAAAATTATGCACCTACACTAGGATGGGGTCTCATGCTATTTTTAGGTGGAATTCTATTTTTATATGGTGAGCAAAATTCTATTTATAGATGTATGTCGACTATTATTATCCCTTAATAATAGTTGGCCAATAAATATTAATCTATTCTCAATGAGCACTTGAAAATAGTTAACTGAAGTGGCAAATTAGTTAGCTATAGGAAATTCGAGTTCAAAGGTTGACTGGTGGGACATGCAAGTCGAATTAGTTGTAACTGAGTGATTCAAAGTTGTAACAGAGTTGGATGTGTAGTTATGTGAGTTGTAAAGTAGTTTAACTGAGTTAAGTGAGTTAAGCTCAGTTGTACTAGTTGTAACTGAACTTACACTAGTGAGATATCAATGAATTAATTATTAATTAATTCAAAATCAATGGTCTCACATGCAACTAAAGATTTACCATTGTTAACTACATGCATGTCAGATCCAGTGGAGACCTAGTTGAGATAACATGTGAAAGGGATAGTTTGACTATCAGTTGTGACATTAGTGAGTGCACTCATGCAACCACACACACAGTGGATGTGCCCATGAGGATTGCGCAGCCTAGGCAAGAGGAATTCATTCATTGCAGGGATTTCCATTAGCAGGGATTGCACAGAGGAGGCAGGCTGTCTGGAAGCAGTAAATTGGCACATGAATTTGTCAATTTTTGTATGACAATGTGAGACAATTGTATATTGTACTGAGAGCTCTTGGATTAGAGTTTTGTATGAGATTTTTTCATGATCCATGATATACATAATATATGATAGTGAGGTTTTTATCTTTATGCTTTCCGGGTAAAACATCTGTGTTATGTGCAATTGATCTTTCTTCTTGATATTGCAATTGGCGATCGTGTTTTAAGTTCCGCAAGAATATTTGTAGAAGCAATTCTATATTTAAAAGTGGCATATAATTGTTAGATCAGGAGAATCGAGGCAATAAATAATTTGTATTAAAATTTCTACATGGTATCAGAGCGCAAGAGATTGCAGAAGCTGAGTTTGTGACAGGATAGAATTCGAATTTGTAGAAAGACTTTCTTGGTGCTACAGCTGATTCAAGATTGAAATGGCTTTCAATGGATTGAGGTTAGAGTATGCACTCGAGGGCATCTCGAACTACATTGCTTGGAAGGACAGGATGGAGGTAGTACTCAAAGACAATGGCTTGAAGGAATTCATTGACAAAGATGTCCCTAAGCCAGATGCTGCAAATATTGATGCATGACAAAAGAAAGTGGCAAAGGCGATGAGGATTCTGTTGGAGGGAGTACGAGACCACATTGTCTCAAGCCTCCATGGGAAAGCCACACCACATGCAATGTGGAAGGTTTTGATGGATGTATTCCAAAACAACAACGACCATAGGAAATTGGCGCTCAAAGATAAACTCAGAAAGATCAAGATGGAGAAGGGTGACTCCATTCCAAAATATCTTCCGAAGTTTGTCCAATGTTGGGATGAGCTGGGGAGTGTGGGAATAACAGTCGATGATGATGATTTGGTGAGCTTGGCTCTCCTAAGACTTCCCAAGAATTGGCACAGTTATCAAGACTTTGTCAATGGAAGGGAAAAATTGCCAGATTGGGAACGACTATGGTTGGATCTAGCGCAAGAGGAGTTCAGGTGGAACACCAGAGATGGCTCTTCATCAAAACATGATGATGAAGAGGATTGTTCTTTGGCTGCCAAGGCAAGGAAAGGGAAGGGGAAGAAACTCCATTCAAAATCTAAGTCTAAAGGCAAGAAGCTGGATTTGTCCAAAGTGAAGTGTTTACATTGTCACGAACATGGGCATCTCGCTACTAACTGTCTGCAGAAGAAGAAGAACACAAAGGCTGCTGGAGCTGCAGTTGGTGAGGCCATTGCCTTGCAATTTGAACTTGACTTCTCCTTGATTGCATGCATGGCATCAAGTTCATTGGGATCAGTGTGGTATTTGGATAGTGGCGCTTCCTTCCACATGACGAGAGATAAGGAGATTTTCAATGATTTGGAGGAGAAATATCTCAAATGCATATTGAGATGGGCGACGATGGATGATACAATGAGACTGGCATTGGTACCATTAGATTTTAGAGGGAGTCAGGTAAACCATTTCAATTGAAATATGTTATGCATGTTCCAGGTCTGAAGAAAAACTTGGTCTCAGTCGCAATGTTGGAGGACAGAGGCTATGACATTGTTTTCAGTGATGGACAATCTTTCCTGCGACATAAAACAACGGGTCAAGTCAAGAAGATAGGAATTCAAGTTAAGAATCTCTACAAGCTGGAGGTAGATGGCTGCATTTCCATGATGGGCAAGGCAGAAAAATTGGTGAGATGAGATGAGGGTGAATTATGGCACAAGCGATTGGGCCATCTTCATCACAGAGCCTTGAAAATCATGCAACAAATATCTTCTGGACTTCCAATGGGAACACTTTCTCAGTTATATCAGTGCAATGGTTGCACCATGGGGAAGTATGTAAAGTCCACCTTTCATTACAAGGAGAACTATGCTTTGGTGATCCTAGAGAGAATTCACACAAACGTGTGTGGACCATTCTCGGTTTTTTAAAAAACAAAACATAAGTATTATGTTATTTTTGTTGATGACTTTTCTCGTAAATGCCAGATCTTCTTCATGTAGAAGAAGGATCAAACATTCTCAAAGTTATGTGAGTTTAAAGCATTGGTGGAGAAAGAGTCAGGGAAGCAAGTGAAGGCTCCGAGGAGTGATAATGGTGGAGAATACATCTCTAACGAATTCAAAGACTTCTGCAACAAAGAAGGAATTTGAAGAGAACTCATAGTGCCTCATAACCCACAGCAAAATGGGGTCGCAGAGAGGAAGAACATAATGATCGTGGGTGCAACACGAGCAATGTTGCATGATTAGGGCCTACCAATGCATTTGTGGGCCGAAGCATGCAAAACGAAGGTTTATGTGCAAAACCGTTGTCCTCATAGAGTATTTGGCATGAGTACACCTGAAGAAGCTTTCACTGGTAAGAAACCTGATGTTTCTCATTTTAAGATTTTTGGCTCATCTATTTATGTGCATGTGACCGAGGATGCTAGGAAGAAGCTGGAACCGACTGTTGAAGTTGGGATATTTGTGGGGTACACAGAAACACCCCATAATTATCCTGTGTATTTTCCTAACAATAAGATGACTGTTATGCGATGAGATATAAAATTCGATGAGGGGAAAGCCATGCAGTTGTCGCTTGAGAGGGAGCTAGACTTGGATGCGGAGGAGGAACTACTGGTTCCCAAAGATGAGTCTCAATATGTGGATCAGCCACATGAGGAGGTTCATGGAGTGGAGGAAGCCACTCATGCAGACCCATCCATCAAAAATGGTAGAAAGCGCACCACAGAAGGTGATAGATTGAGACTAGATGTTGCACAGAATGTAGGAGCCCCTACTTCACAGCACATGCATAGATAATCTCCTGATCGATTTACTGGATACATGGATCTCATGAGAAAATGTATTGTGACTGAGCCATATTCCTTTCAGGAAGCAATGCAGGATCCCACTTGGGTTGATGTAATGGTGGAGGAGTATGACTTCAGTGCATGGGAAATTGTCCCAAGACCGGTTGACAAATCAGTGGTAGGTTCGAGATGGATCTACAAGGGTAAGATTTTAATCATTGTTCTTTATGTTGATGATTTAATACTGACTGGTGATGAGAAATTGATACACTCATGCAATGAGGACCTTGCAAAGGAGTTCGAGATGAAGGATTTGGGCCTTCTTCATTATTTCCTTGGATTGGAAATATGGTAGCGAGATGGTGAACTTTTTGTGTCTCAAGGAAAGTATGCAAGGGGGATACTGGGTAAGTTTCACATGGAGGGATGCAAACCCATGGATACTCCTCTTCCAGGAAACTAGAGGAAAGAGGATGCTACTTCTGGAGAGGTAGTGGATGCTACTGTCTATCGACATTTAGTGGGTTCGCTAATGTATCTAGTGAACACGAGACCTGGCATTTTCTATGCGGTTAACCAACTGAGTCAAACGATGGTTAACCAGGCTCTTTTGAAAGGTAGGTAAGTATGTCCTGAGATACCCGAGGGGCACATCTGAGTGTGGCTTATGGTACAGACAAACGAATGAGGTGAATTTGCATGGCTTCACGGATGCAGATTAGGCGGGCAACCCAATAGACAGAAAGATCACATCAGGGGCGATATTTAGTATTAGATCTACAGTTGTTTCTTGGTACAACAGGAAACTGAGATCCATGGAACTCAGTTCAGCAGAAGTGGAATACATGGCAGTGATTCAAGTTGCATGTGAGGATATCTGGATGAGAAATATCTTGGTTGGTTTGTTTGGTTCTCATTTAGATCCAGCAATGATTCATTGTGATAATCAGAGTTGCATTAAACTCTCGATTAATCCTATTTTTCATGATAGATATAAGCATATAGATATCCAGTATCATCATATCAGAGATTGTGTGCATCAAAAGATCATGTTTCTTCAGTACATTCCTACGAAAGATCAGGATGCAGACATTCTGATGAAGGCGCTCACCAAGAGCGAATTCGAATACCATAGAGACAGGATTAGGGTGAAGGATAATCCATTTATTGTTGAGAGGGAGTGTTGAGATTCAACAAGAAGATCCTAGTGAAAATTATGCACCTACACTAAGATGAAGCCTTGGGCTATTTTTAGGTGGAAGTCTATTTTTAGATGATGAACAAATTCTATTTATAGATGATGTCTATTTATAGATGGTGAGCAAATTCTATTTATAGATGTATGTCGACTATTATTATCCCTTAATAATAGTTGGACAATATATATTAATCTATTCTCAATGAGCACTTGGAAATAGTTAACTGAAGTGGAAAATCAGTTAGCTATAGGAAATTCAAGTTCAAA
>ML777310.1:966299-992101 GCA_009831015.1 Picea engelmannii | reverse complement strand
AGTTAAGTGAGTTAAGCTCAGTTGTACTAGTTGTAACTGAACTTACACTAGTGAGAGATCAATGAATTAATTATTAATTAATTCACAATCAATGGTCTCACATGCAACTGAAGATTTACCACTGTTAACTACATGCATGTCAGATCCAGTGGAGACCCAGTTGAGATAACAGGTGAAAGGGACAGTTTGACTATTAGTTGTGACGTTAGTGAGTGCACTCATGCAACCACACACGCAGTGGATGTGCCCATGAGGATTGCGCAACCTAGGCAAGAGGAATTCATTCATTGCAGGGATTTCCATTAGTAGGGATTGCACAGAGGAGGCAGGGTGTCTGGAAGCAGTAAATTTGCACATGAATTTTCAATTTTTGTATGACAATGTGAGACGATTGTATATTGTACTGAGAGCTCTTGGATTAGAGTTTTGTATGAGATTGTTTCATGATCCATGATATACATAATATATGATAGTGGGGTTTTTAGATTTATTCTTTCCTGGTAAAACATCTGTGTTATGTGCGATTGATGTTTCTTCTTGATATTGCAATTGGTGATCGTGTTTTAAATTCTGCAAGAATATTTGTAGAAGTGATTCTATATTTAACAGTGGCATATAATTGTTAGATCAGGAGAATCCGGGCAATACATAATTTGTATTAAAATTTCTACATATACTCTCACAAGCCTAGGTTCAAACTTCTATGAAATATACCCTAGGGTTTATCCTCTCATAAAACCTAGATATTGTTCACTTCCTCTCTAGCATCTAACAATGATGTTAGGTGGAAGCTAGGTCAAAACCTACGGTTTTCCCCCTCAAAAACCATAGGTTTCAACCTCAAAGACAAGGTTATGGGGATGTCCTCTCACAATACCAAATCTTGACCTTGTATGCTTCAACAAAATTAAGGTAGATAAAACAAAGGAAGGGGATATCCAATCTTAATCCTTCCTTAGGGTTTCAACAAAATTATTCTAGGAAAATAAGGATAACATGCAAGTATTACCAATCTAATGAGAATTCACCAAAATATGCCAAGAACAACACTTAAAATTGAAGAGAACACTTACTATCCAAGTCATTATGCATGAGAAAACCCTAGTTTCATGAAGAATCGACCATAACAAGAAAAAAAATCCATGACATCACTTCAAAACTGCACACAAGAGCTCCATAATGAGAAGATAAGAGGATGAGACAAGTAGTAGTGATTCCCATAAGTGGCGAGTTATGATTTTGGCATGAGGTATAGCTAGCATCTTTATATGAGGAAAATCTAGTGCTAAGACCCCTCAAATCCCCTCAAAATACAATATGCCCATGATACAAGTGAGATAGGTCAAGGTTGACCCCTCAAAAACCTCTCATGCAAAGATACAATGAAAATATAACAAAACATCCCCTCAAATATATGACACATGTGGTGTAGAGGCCTCCAAAGTCTTGTCGTCATGCTCAAAAGGTGAAAAGGTGCCTCCAAAGGCCACGTCCCTCCATGAAAGGTGCAATGGTAGGTGAAGTTTCACATCTCCTCATCAAAATTCATGTCAAGGACCCCAAATCATCACCCAAAGGATGCCCTAATGACATGGTCGATCCTACCATCATCATATCATCATGTATGTGACATCATACTCAAAATGATCAATGTTCAAGGTGTAAATATCAATGTCCAAGGTGAAAAGAAGGCCCATCACCCCTCCAAGGGGTGTGCAATCATCTCCAAGTGCAACATCCTCAAACCAAATGCTATCATGCTCTAGGGTGCATTGTCCAAAAGTGTGAGCTTCCTTCCCATCTAACAAGCATCTGATCATATGTGCAATCCCTGAGCTCATTTATGCAACATCCAAGGCCTAGGATGTGTGAAAAAGTGCCTCACAGAATTATAAGTCACCAAAGGACCCAATTCTCTATCTCATGTGTGCAACGTTTTCTGAAAAGTGGATAACGTCTTGGGTACAAGCATGGAATTTTCATCTAAAGGACCATATCAAAAGTGCATCATGGTCAAACAAAGCCAACAAAATCAGGTGAAACCAACAAGTACAAGATACAATAGTCATTAGAATCATAAAAAGTAATCTATCACTTAATACAAAATCCATGAAAGCAATTCACTTAGGTATCTTCTTCAAACATCACACTAGCTCGAGACTTTATGCAATTTTCCAAGTTTAGGTATGGGAAGGCCATCATAGGATCCTACTAGGTGTGTTAGTACCCAGGTAGAGGAATAGTTCCAGATAAACCCCTCAAGGTGTAAGTATAAGTGAAATGAAATGGAAGGGGTTACTTCATGGACATGGCGTCATTAACATGCAAGGTAACTATGCTTGGTCCATTTCCATGAGCGTCCTTGTAGAGGGAATGCTTTCTACTTGAGATACCCTTTCCTCGATAGTGTGCGTATTCCAAACCCCTTCTTTCCTTTTGATATTTACTTTATTGCATTGCAAGTCCCCTTTTCTGGTTTCAATCATTAATTATTCTTCTTGCTAAGATAAATTCCTTTTAATTTATATGCATTTAGTGCATTAGGAATAATGGTGATCGCCTCATAGCGAGGGGGTAGATCTCAAGTTGACCCTTGGATTTTAACTTGGTCATTCGTTATCCCATCATTATTCTTTCTTTTACAATATTATTTCTTTTTCTTATTCATTTTTTCTTGCAGTTGCATCAACCTCGACATTCTATCCCTTATCCTCATAGGAGAATGTACCAAGGGCCTTTTTGGGATACATGTAACAACCATTCCAAAAGATAAGTACACTGTGATGTGGTACAAGATGACAAAGTGTTAAGTATGGGGGGGAAACAATACACTACTCCCATTAAGGTCCCTAGTAGTATCCTTGTTCCTCAAGTGTGACAACACTAGACTATGAAACATAAGATGGTCATCAAGGTGAAACAAGGCAACAAACATAAATTCCAACCAATCACGATCCATTTTCTGACTTCAATCCACAATCCTCACTTAGATGTCTAGTTCAATATGGCACTTTATATGAAACAATGAATAAGATTACCTCGTGTGTGTTGGTGATATGAAATCCTTAGATGTCAAATTATTTCTTAAGCATACATTAACAACCAACTTGATTAAAAAATTATGACCATTTTGACTATTTTCAAATTAACTTGTGAATCCCCTTACTAATCCAAAACTTCATTAACTGATAAATAACTTGTGAAAGTTAAAAATATGAAATTGAGAGAAATATAAACAACAATAAAAAGTCACATTACACAAGTTGATAACATAGTTCATCCATCTTAGGCTACGTCTCTGGGCCCGCTTCCAAATGAGAGACCATCCTATTGATGCTAAAAATGATTCATACAAATACAACTCCACCTCGAAAAACTGAGTCTTTTGACTATAAACACTTTATATCTCTCTCAAAGACTAAGAAAAACTTAACAAAAGAAATATTTACAAAGTTTCTTGGCACGAAACAACATTGTGGTGCAGTGGTCGAGCACTGAGTTTTTATAGTGGAGGTCAGGGGTTCAAACCCTCCATATGTTGCTATATTCCCATTGGGCGTTTAAATAAAACGTTAATATAATATTCCTTGGAAGGATTTACAATAAGCATTGTTGGTGCAACGGTCGAAACATTGGGTTCGTTGGCTGAAGGTCGCAAGGTCGACCCCGACTAACCCACCCGCATATGGAATAATTTTTTGCAATAAAAATTAATTATTAAAAATGTCAATGTCAGATTCAACGATAGTTTTTGGCATATTGGTTTTGCGACCAAGCTTGGATGACACCTGTTACAACAAACTTTTACAAAAAAAAAATTAAAAGGGGAATATGCCATATACAAATTGAATGACCCACATGCCATAGTGGTTGGCCATTGAAATGATGAACCAGAGGTTGTAGGTTTGATTCCCGTCGAGCCCAACAAATTTTTATGCCCTTAAACCAAATTATCCAATTAGAGGGTGCCACATGGTAGCCTCTGATTGGGCCACATCACCTGACTATACACCTAGTCAAGTGCTTTGTTAGCATGCCATGTCACCGTTGTATTGCCACCTATCACCTGCCACATCAACACCATATAGTCCATGTGTTCATCCGTACATTGCACATGTCCATCTGTATAGTGTCACATGTCATCCTTCCAGTGATGCCGCATGGCACCTACCTTTTGCCATTTTTACCTATTTTTACAAAACTTCAAAATACCATATCTTTCTCATACGATGTCCATTTGAGCCCATTCAATTTGCATTGGAAAAATATCATTGAGCTCTAAGAAATGGATTCATTTCCATCAACATTTGAGACTATCATTTTTTTAGCGTTCTTAGATCCACCTAGATCATTCCTTCCCACTGGAATCCTTTTGGACCACAAAAAGTCTGGATTACTCAACAACTAAGTGAGGATAATTCTCCCTCACTTTACCGATCTCTATCCATATTTATTTGATTGGATGTACCCATTTAATACCAACTCGAAGATACTCCACATCACCCCATCATGAAGTCACGATTCTTTTATCAAGGATAAAATCTTCTTACAACTCATATAAATACTCAGGAGCAAAATCATCAAATTTCGGAATCTGAACACCTTCATCTTTATCCATAATCATAAGAGGCTCATAAAGTTTCAAATTATCAACATTCACCATTGAATACATTTGCATATAAGATGGAAAATCTGAATGGAAAACATTTGTACCAATCTTCTCCAAAATCTCAAATGGACCATACCTGATTGGTTTGAGGTTTTTAACTTCACCCTTCATTATATCTTTGATTATATGTAACCACACCTTAATCCCACTAAATAGTTGAAATGATACTTATTACAAAATTATTCCTAGATAACTCTCTAGAACTGTACCATCCACATTGCAGGAATCAGGGATCTCTACCCACCTCTATCCCCTAGAGAACTGCTTTAGAACTGCCCCACCCACATTGTAGGAAGTTCATATTCCCACACCCTTGATCTCCCCACCTCTATCCCCTAGGTAACTGCTCTAGAGCTTCCCCACCTAGATAACATTAATCCCAATCTTCCCAATTACAGGATGATCCCCATTGCAAAATGATCACTGATCTACCTAGTAAGTAGATGGAGAATCCAATAAGTATACTATGATCCCGTAAGTAGACTAATTTAGGATTGTGGGAAAGGAATTGATTGAGTGAAGGAAGGGATTGAAGGAGATGATCTAAGTGAAATGACTTATTGTTGTGACTGGTCACCAACTTTTAACTAATGATCAACTTGACGCTTGTCATGCTTCGCCTTGTACAATTATTGGCTCTTGTCCAATTGTTCATGTACTTCTTGATGTACTTATTGGATCCTCTGAATGAACCTCTTAGATTTATTGACATCGTATTATCCATCCACTTTACTTGTTTCCCCGAAAGAAAAATACATAGGTGATTTAGGAAAGTATCCTAAACATGTCTCAAAAGGAGATCTCGGAGTAGAAGAATGCATGACATGGTTATAGGCATGTTGTACATAGTGAAACTGTTCATCCCACAATTTAGGATGTTTAATGTAGTACCCTTAAAGAAAATGTACCACTTTCCTATTCACCAAATCTTGCAATCCATCTGTCTATTAAAAAACCAGACCAAAACTTCCCCAAGAACCAAGAGTCTCGATCAGATACAATAGATGTAGGCAACCAAAATGCACCCAAACATTATTAAAGAAGAATTGTGTTGTTTTTTTTTAGTTGTGAATTTCCTATTACAAGGCATTAAGATACACCTTATTGAACCTATCCACTATGACATATAAGTAATGATGACCTGTTTTGGACATCAACAAACCCCCCACAAAATCCATGGACACACTTTCCCATGGTTGAGACGGTACTGGAAGTGGTGTATATAACCCCAAATTTTTGTTGCTAGGATTTCTTGTGGCACACAAAATGCACCCTTTTGCATACTTGGAAATTGTTTCATTCATTCAAGACCAATAACAATATGTTTGCAACTATGCTATTGTCTTCCCTACCCCAAAGTGACTAGAAATGAGAGATGTATGGGCTTCCCTGATTACATTTTCTTTGTCATCCCTAGATATACAAAGCTTTCCAAGATGATACAATAAATTATCATGCACCTGATAATCCAATTCTTCATTTTGATTTCCATGAGTTAGAGCTTCATACACATATTTACATTCATCATCTCTAGCATATTGTTCAATAGAAATTTCACGAGCTAAGGAATTATGATTTAGTATTGTATATGCATTTATGATGGGTCTTGATAATATGTTTGCAAGTTTGTTAAGAATCCCCTTATTATACTTAATTACCATATGAAATTGTTGTAAGAAACCCATCCATGTAAAGTGTCGTGATTGTTGTAGCTTGGTTTGTGATTGCAAATACTGTAATGGTTGATGATCGGTGTGAATTATTGTTTCCTTCCCCATTAAGTAATGCTTCCACTTTTTAAAACTTTGTACCAAAGCATACGATTCCTTATCATATGTTGGATATTTAATTACTACTTGAGTAAAAGCTTCAAAATGGTAACAAATGGGTCTACCTTGTTGCATCAAGACTGCTCCCATTTCATATCCACTTGCATCAGTTTGTCTTTCAAATGGTTGTTGTAGATCCGACGAATCCAAAACTGGTGCAATACTTATTTTCTCTTTCAATGTGTCAAAGGATTTTTGTTGCTTACGTTCCCATTGAAAGACATGTTTCACACTTGTTAATGCAGGAAAAGGAGATGCTATGAAAGATAAATTAACAACAAATTTCCTTCAGTATTGTACTGCCCCTAAGAAGCTCCCGACTTCTGTGGCAGTTTGGCTTGGGCCAATTCATGATGAATTCCACGTTAGAGGGATCTATCTTCAACTGACTATTCCCTACAATATAACCCAAGTACACTAGAGAGGTTTTTCCAAATTCACATTTAGACATCTTTACATACAACTTCTCTCGTTTCAAAAGTTCAAATACTTTCCCAACATGCATTACATGATCTTCCCATGTTCGACTAAAGACCAAAATATCATCTAAGTAGGCAATGACAAAATCATCTATAAAAGGCCTTAATACATCATTCATTAACCTCATAAATGTCATAGGTGCATTGCATAAACCAAATGGCATAACCAACCATTCAAACAATCCTTGTTTTGTCTTGAAATCAATTTTCCACACATCACTTTCTGCAATTCTAATTTGATGGTAACCACTTTTCAAATCTAACTTAGTGAAATAAACAACATTTTTCATCTGATCCAATAAATCATCAATTCTAGGAAGAGGATATCGGTTCTTTATCGTGATATTTTTCAGTGCCTGAAATTCAATACACATCCTCCATGTACCATCTTTCTTTTAAACCAACACAATAGGAGATCCACACAGAGAGGAGCTTGGCCTTATGATTCCTTTATCAAGCAACTGCTTAACTTTTATTTATTTATTTATTTCTGCACTCTCTATCATTGATGACATGTACATACAAATATTAATAAGAGGAGAAACTTGCTGCAAATAAATTTCATGTTCAACCCCACTCTTGGGAGGAAACCTTGTAGGTTCATGAAATAGATCATTATAGTTAGAAATAATATTTACCAATTCATGCTTATGACCTGGATCACAACCTGGAAAATAATATAATACATCTTTCTATTTTTTCTTCACCATCATGAGAACAAAATATTTACTAGCATTTACAAGTCTCTTCATTTGTTCCATGCTCACTAACGAAAAATTAGTTTTAATATGGTGAGTTCTAACAATATATTCAATCCCATCTTTTAAAAGGTGATACTTGTTCTCTTCTCGATAGAGTATGGATTTCCTATCATATAAGTATGGACTACCCAAGACAATACTGCAAATGTCAAGGCGCACTACATCCAACTCAACCTCATTAATGAACTTGGAAGTAATTGCAAGTTTGATTTTACATTTTTTAGTTACTTACAACTTATCATCCTCACACACCCAACCCAATGGATACGGTTTCACATGAGGTATGTTCTTTAAACCCAACTTCTTAATAATTGCTTCAAAAATTAAATTAACTTGGGATCAACTCTCAAACAAAGTATCTATCTTTGTATGCTTTGCTATAACCTTTATATAAAAAATATCACTTCGTTTCTTTTGATTAAGCATACTTTCCAATTTAGAAGATTGAACTGAAGAACTAGAACTAGGAATAAATATACCTTTACTTCCCATTGATGTGATGTTTGTTTCATCTCCTGAATCTGATCCCAGATTTTGTTGAGTTGTTGCAACAATCTTTTGTTTCCCCTTGTCTTGGAACTTCTTTGGTAGCATCTCTAGATGTAACTTCCAACACTTTTCCTTCTCATGTCCTTTCTTCTTGCAGTGAGAACATGTAGGCTTCTCTTCATCTTTCTTCATTGTAGTTGACTTCTTACTCTTCCCTTTTCACTTTGACTGCTTCTTGAATTTGTGGCTTCTTATTGTCAAACACATGCTTTCCCTTGCTAGCTTCAACATCTTGCACTGACACTTTGTCAATATTAGTAGGATTAAACATTAATATAGTATGTTTAAGATATGAATGCATACCACCAATATATTTTAGAAGAGTTTCATGAGTATATAATGGAATTCCTAAAGATAATTCTTTTTTTTTTTTAATTCCTATGTATATACTTGAACATTTTCCCCTTTTCCTTTTCTTAGATGTTGCCAATAAATTATGGCTTTTTGCATATAAGCTAATGAATAAGATTGTTTTCTTAATGCAACAGTAAATTCATCCCAAGAATAAATTATTCTACCCTGTTGGATGAGATCAATTTGTGTCTTACTCTCCCACCATATCAAAGTTGTTCCGCCCGGAAGAAGAGTAGCCAACTGTGTCTTTACAGTGTCATCCACAATTTTATGTACCCTACAATATACTTCAATATGTTTGATCCAATTATCCAACTTTTTTGCATTCAATTCTCCATCATAAATCGACAAATCAAACTTTAATAATGGAAAATAATGAGCATGAGAATGAGAAGACTTCTTAGAAGGATTCTTCTTATGAGAAGAATGTTCACTTTCATCAGAAGAAGATGATGATGATGGGGGTGAAGGAGGCTTTGGAGGTTTTTCACCTCCTCCTTCTCCTTAATCTTTTATTGATGTTTCAACTCCTCCTTGAGCCCTACGATACAATTCTTCCTCCATTGTCTTCATCTTGATAATTTCCTCTATCATATCCTTGAGACTCATTATAGGATCTTCTCCTTCTTCAAATTCTATTCCTCGTTTTAAAAACTATCTTTTAATTTATGGTTTGAAGTCTTCAAGTGTGCCTTCGCCTCACTTCGATTTGGATCTCGTAAGCATTCACTTGCAAATACCCGTAAAACCTGCTTTGATACCAACTTGATCTAAAAATCCTTATATGTCAAATTAGTTCTTAAGCATACATTAACATCCGACCTGATTCGAAAATTATGACATTTTTGGCTATTTATAAATTAACATGTAAATCCTCTTACTTATCCAAAACTTCATTAACTGATAAATAACTTGCGGAAGTTAAAATGTTGAAATTGAGAGAAATAGAAACAACAATAATAAGGCACATTACACAAGTTGATAATGGAGTTCACCCATCTTGAGCTACATCTCTCGGGCCTCTTCCAAATGAGAGACCGTTATATTGATGCTAAAAAATGCTTGATACAAATACAACACCAAATTATGTTTCTAAAAATACTTTCTGATTTGTTGCACAAACTCAGGTGTGACTGTCAAAATCAGCTCTGCCTAAAAAACCTGAATCTTTTGACTATAAACACTCTATATCTCTCTCAAAGACAAAGAACAACTTAACAAAATAAATCTTTGCAGAGTCTCTTGGCATGAAACAACACTTTGGTGCGGTGGTCAGGTGTTGCATTTATATAGCGGAGTTTTTGGGTTCAAACCTTCCCGACACCATTATATTCTCATTGGGTGTTTAAATGAAACTTTAATATAATATTCCTTGGTGGGATTTACAACAAGTGTCATTGGTGCAATGGTCGGAACGTTGGGTTCGTCGGTTGGAGGTTGCGGGGTCAACCTTGTCCAATGTGCCTGCACATGGAATAACTATTTGCAATAAACTTTAATTGTTAAAATCGCCAATAGAATATTCGATGATGGTGTTTTTCATATTGGTTGTGTGGCTGATTCGTCGACCATGGGTCGCGGGGTTGATCTCGGATGACTCCCATTACAACAAAATATTTAAAAGGGGAATATGCCATATACAAATTGAATGACCCACTTGCCATAGTGGTTAGCCAAAAACTAGGCTTCAACATATTCACCCTTCCTTTTCTCTCCATCAAATGTGGGTGGCTTGATCTTCTTGAGCTCTCCTTGCAAACAATCTAACTAAAACCTTCTCCTTTGATGTTTGAGAGGGTACCTACTTAGGCATATCTTTGATTTTGAACATGCATGTGCTCTTTTGGTTGAGTGCCCTGGTGAATGATCATGTTTATTGGGATTCCTTGATTCCTAGATCCTCTATGGTCATCCTTCCTATCATGAGATCTAGATGTTGTTGCATGTCTTGCATTGGTTGCTTGTTTTGTGCTAGCATATTTATTTATTTGTCTTTGTAACATATTCATACTCTGTAGTAGCTAAGTCCTAATTTGATTCTAATCCTCCTGAGGTCTTATCAACCTTTCATTGTTTTCTTTGTAGATCTGCACTTCTTTCTACAAGCTTCTCATAGTCTCAACCAACCCCACATGATCCACTCTGCTTCTATGTCCATTGGACTTGGTTTCTGCATTTCCCAGGCTAATATGTAAACCTATGATCTAATCCTCATGGATGCAAGATCCATGGTCATCCTCCATATCTCTAGTCCTCATATAGAAACCAATTATGTTTTTCCTATACCTCTAATTCTGGAAAAATATGCATGCAACAATTTCTGTTATAATTATGCATATTGTAAAATATTTCATTAATTAGGTTACATATCATTATTTATCTAAATTTATGAAGAGTACAAATGCACTGAACCAAATTATGATTATTTAAACACATTCTCCTTTGAATTATATTTCCGATGACTATACTCATTCCTCATTCCTCATTCTGAGCTAAAAGTTACAACTTCCTAAAATCAATAATTTTGCCATTTTTTACTTATTTCACCGGTACAATAATTTTAAAGGGCCAACTTCTGCGTCCTGTAGCATAAAATATGTTAGGAACTAAGAAAATTTTTGTATCAGGTTCAGGTAGGATTTATGATTGTGAATACACATCAATTTTCATATTTGGAATCTGATGCTCTAGTAAAATTGTGTATAAATCTAGATTTGACAACTTTACACTTTTACATTTTCTTCGGACTTGAATTTTTAGCCAAAACTAGTTATTTCCCAAATAGAGCAAAACTGGGAAAAACTTTGGTGTGATCCAAATGCTTAAGATATCATAATAAAACAAAATTATACACCGTGTACACCAATGTGAGCATGAAGCACAACTCCAAGATAGATAAGAGAGATAAGTTAATAACTCAAAGAATACAAGAACCTCCTCCAAATACCAAAATACATTCATACCTCACAATTCACATATCCCCCAATAATATATATATATATATATATATATATATATATATATATATATATATATATATATATATATATATATATATATATATATATATATATATTCACACATTGCACATGCAACCCCTTTATTATTAGGCCAACCCTATTACATATACATTTACACATTACATGTACATTTAACCCACATATTCCCCCCCTGGTATCATATCATATACATTTAACCCCATATATTCCCTCCTTGGGGTCATATCATAGTACCCTCCTTCAAAAAGCTTTGTCCTCAAAGATTTGTAGTTAAAGGATTACATGTGATGAAACCAAGTAATATGATTTTCTTATGTTCCTGCTTTCTTCTTTCCATTTATGATGATCCAACATTCCAACATCAATTCTTTTTGGTCTTGATACTTGATAACTACTTGTTGCATAATTTTATTTCCTTTGATTCCATGTATTATTGTTGTAACTTCTCCAATTTATAGTTGTTGTTGGTCTATGATAATAGCTTGTTGAAGAGTGGTTGTATGATGCCATGTTTCCTGAACATTTATAAGTATTTCCTCTTCTCGATAATGTTGATATCGATCTTCTTGTTTTCCTTGAAATCTTTCCTGGTAATGAGTGTGTCGATATGGTTTCACATTTTATGGTTTTCCTTCACTTTGCACACCCATTTCATCTATCTTCTTTTTAAAGACAAGGGGATATTATATCCTCTTTTCTTGGTGTTTGATTACTCTAGCCTTGGAGATAATACCATCATATTTTGCATGTACATCCTCTAGATGAAGTTCAACTTCTTCAAGTTTGGTGACCTTCTTGAATCTTGTCTTCTCTCTCCTTTTGAAGTTGCAATGTCACCCCATTTATCAAATTCTGACATCCATCTTCAATTCTGGATTACATTTATGATTTTATCTCATCAATGTTTAGGGATTCCTCAACCTTCTTGCAATTTTCCTCTTCAAGTATTTTGGTAGACTCTTCATCAAAGATCCTTGTTTCTTCTTGATTTTGATAATTTTTCTTTTCTTCTTTCAATCCCTTGACCCCATCCAAAAGTTTTTTCCTTATGGTTTCATAATCTACCTATTTCTTCATCTTTCTTTTTCAATTCTTCCTTTGACTCATCCTTTTCCCACTTCCTTTTGTTATTATTTCCTTGTTTTAATTTTTGAACGTCCTCAATGAGTGATTCATTAAGGGATTACATCTTGGAAAAATCATCATATTTTTTAATAATATATTTTATTAGTTCTTCATTGTCCTTTTTCAATTTGGAGACTTGTTCTTTTGATTCCTTTAATTCCACTTGAATTTTATGCATCTCCTCCATTTTTTTTATTATCCTTGATCCATTTATTCGATAAGAGTTTTTCAAAATTTTCCCATGTGGATTAGAGTCTAGTATCTTCATCAAAACTCTACCACCATTTAGAAGCTTCACCCAAAAAATATAAAGATGTTGGAAAAGGATTGAAATTAGTTTTATTTATCATCTTCAACCATTCCTTAGGATTTGCAACGTCCCCATCCACCAAGCTGAGCCACACCACACACAAAAAAAATTCTATGATACCATTTAATAACTAAATTCTCTTCATATGAACACAATTATGCATTCCTAACAACATACATACATGCATAAATACATATCATTTATACCATAATAATTTTAACATAATTAACCACATAGTAAACATCAAAAACACATAAAAAAAAAACTTATCTTTTAATCAAAATCATTGACTGGCTATATACCTTAGATGCTCCTCCCAGCAGTAGAGTCTCCTGTCCATACACTCTCAATAGCAGGTCACCCCTGATTTGGGGAAATGACTCCACCAAGGAAAAGGATTCCTAAGACAAACTAAGGTCTAACAAATAACACAATAAATCACATGCTCAGGTGCCAACTCTAACAACAGTTCCCACCCCGCAACCTTTCATTCTCCACAACCTGTCCCACTCTAGGAAGTATACCCCTTATTTTCTAAACAATCCTTCGACTGTCCCACTTCCCTTCCAGGGCTTCAGAAAAAAGCTGGCCAGTAAGTATCAGAGCTCTATGGAAACTTGAACACAAGGTTGCTCAAGGAGTTACAACACCCAATAGCTTAGCACACATGAAAACATATTCCCATCAATCCTCTCACCCAAAGAGAATGCTCCATAGGCCTGACAACCTGCTTCTTCAACCCAAACCACAAGGGATTTACTGGGTAACAATCAACTTCTGGTCACACTCTCCAACCAAGGTATGGATGATGGAATGATTGCAAAGAATGATGGGAATTACACTAAGTTCCCCACATTATATTTGCATGTTCTGATGTTGACACTTGTCACTCTAGGAAATGCCTTTTACTCCACTTGGTAATTTGTTCCCTTCCCTTAGGAACTTAGGATAAAATTATATTATAAAGATTATGACTTAGGAATAATATTATTTTATTCCTTGGCTCAAGTCCCTTTGACTTAGCCCCTTTTATTAATCCCTTTGCCCCCTTTCCCTCTCGTGGAGTCCTATCCCCCCATACTCTTTCTTCTGACTTGATCTATAGTAGTGATGTATTTTATTAATATAATAGAGTGTGATTACATATTACATTTTTTAGGATCATTGGTCTTTCAACTCATAGGATCCATTGCCTAAATCACACATGCACTCTAGCCTCAAAACATATATATACAAAGACACTTTGGCCCAAAACATCTTTTCTCACTAGCCTATAAAGCATATGTACATTTTCAATTGGGGTTCAACCTAGGGGTATTACATTCCCACCCCCCTTATTTATGCATTTTCTTCAATGCATTATGTACACATTTACAAACAAAAGTCTTCAAAAATATCCAAAAAGATGTGGGTACTCCTCCCGCATGGCATCCTCATTCTCCCATGTTGCATCTTCAGGATAGTAATAGGTCCACTAGACCTTTACCATCCATATTGCTTGATTCTAGAGAAGCTTGAATTGCCTATCTATTATGCATACATAATGAACTCGGAATTTGCCTTCTTGCTCCACCTGAATCATATTCCAATCAATTACACGATTAGCATCAGGCACATAATTTTTAAGCAAAGAAACGTGGAATACATTATGAATGCACATGGATGCAGGCAATTCAAGCATGTATGAAATATGACAAATCTTATCTAGTATTTCAAATGGTCCACAATATCTTGCTACCAACTTTGGGTAGCTCCCAAATTTAAGTGAACTCTTCTTAGATTTTTTTTTTCAATAAGACATGCTCCCCCACTTTAAATTCTTTGTGTGTTCTGCCTTTGTCTGCATAACTTTTTTTCCTTTCCTAAGAAAATTTTAAATTCTATTTTATTTTCACCATATGCTCTTCCATTTCTCTGAGTAATTTCAGCCCAACCATTCCTTTGTTTGTTGGGTTGTCCCATCTCACTAGCATGTTGCACTTTCTGCCATACAATACTTTAAAGGGGTTCATCTTTAAAGATGTCTGATACCCATTATTATAATCAAACTCCACTAAATGTTGATAGTATTCCCATTTTGATGGTTTATTCATCACATACATCCTCAACATATCCTCAATCACTAGATTGACCCCCTCTATTTTTCCATTAGATTCTGGGTGATATGTTGTGCTAAAATTTAGATTTATCCCAAATCCTTTAAATAACCCCTTCCAAAAGTTTGATGTAAATTTGGGATCTCTGTTAAAAACAATTGCCTTAGGAACACCACGTAACCTGACAATTTTTCTCATGTAAATATTTACAATGTTAGTTTCCTTGTGAGTTAGCTTCACTAGAATAAAATGAGCAGCTTTAGTTATCTTATCCACCACCACCATGATGGAATCATGTTGCTTCATTGTTCTAGGCAGCTTGGTGATAAAATCAATTTTCACAACTTCCCACTTCCACTTTGGAATGGACATTTTTTGTAGCAATCCAAATGGATGCATGTGATCATCCTTTACCTTCTGACATTCTAGACATCTGGATATATAATCAACCACCTCTTTCTTCATACCTAGCCAAAAATATTGGCTCTTTATAGTTGCTATTATTTTCTGGTAACCTGGGTGCCCAACATAAGGCACCTTATGCATTTCTTTCAACACCATATTTTTAGCTCCTGATATCTTGGTACATATACATTGCCCTTGTACACGAGGATTCCATCCTCTCTGATCTCATAATCTTTAATTTTCTATTGAAGATTACCTTACTGTAATGTTTCTTTTGTTTCCATATAATGTTGATCTGATTTTGTAGCTTCTAAAATTCTGTTTTTCAAATTAGATTTATACATGATAATGGTTGTAGCATGCATCTAATGCACCCTCCTATTGAGTGCATAAACCACCCTATTCATTTTTCCTTTTATATTCTTTATATCAAATTCATACTCACTGAGGAATTCCAACCATCTAATTTTTTTGGCATTCAAAGTTGGTTGTCCAAACAAATATTTTAGACCACCATCGTCTATCCTCACCTCAAATATTTTTCCCATAAGATAGTGCCTCCACATATTTAAGGCATGAACTATGGCTTCCAATTCTAAGTCATGGGTGACATAGTGTCTCTCATGTTCTTTCAACTTCCTTGATTCGTAGCACATCACATGCCCATTTTGGGTAAGGACTTCTCCAAGCCCTTCCTTGCAAGCATAAGTGCACACAATGAAATCTTCATTTGGATAAACAATATTCAATATTGGTGCACTTTTCAACAATTTCTTCAAGTGTTGAAAACTTTCTTCACATTCAAAGGTCCACTCGAACTTCACACCCTTCTTTTGCAAAGAAGTGATCGGATGTGCAATCCTTGAAAAGCCTTTAATAATTTTTCTATAATAACCTGCAAGTCCCATGAATGATCTCACCTCTGAGACATTCTTTGGTTTTATCCATCCTCTAATGGATTATATCTTCTTAGGCTATACTTCTATCCCTTCCTCTGAAATAACATGGCCCAAATAATGTATTTTCCTCTGATAAAATGATCACTTGCTCAACTTTTCATAAAATTGATGCTCCCTCAATACTTGTAATTCTCAAGTGTTTCGCATGCTCTTCTTCAGACTTAGAGTAGATAAGTATGTCATCCAAGAATACAATGAAAAAATTATCCAAGTAATTTCTAAAAATGTCGTTCATCAAACACATGAAGACAACTGGTGCATTTGACAACCCAAATGGCACCACTATAAACTCATAATGGCCATACATTGTTCTAAATGTTGTCTTGATGATATCTTATTCTTTAATACTCACTGGATGGTATCCTGACTTGAGGTCAATATGGAGAATATATTTGCATCTTTCAATTGATCAAAAATATCATATATCCTTGCCAAAGGATACTTGTTCTTCACATTCACCTTGTTCAACTACCTGAAATCAATGCGTAGACTCAAGGTTCCATAATTTTTCTTCAAAAATAGCACCGGGGAACCCCTAAGGTGACACATTGGGTGTATATACCCCTTCTTAAAAATCTCTTCAAGTTGCATTTGTAATTATTTCAACTCTAGTGTGCTCATCCTATAAGGATTCTTGGACACTGGGGCAGCTCCAGGCATCAAATTGATGGATAAATCTATATCTTTGGTGGCAACCTTGGTATGTATCTAAATACATCCTCATAATATTTCAAGACTTGTGGATCTTCAATACTTGGCACTTTATCCTTAGTTTCCTCTTCGAAATGGGTTGCATAAATTTGACATCCTTTTCTGAAGCTTCTTTTCAACTGCAAGTTTGAAATTTATCTGATAGATGCTTCCCTTGGACCACCCTGAACTATTCTCAATTTCCCTTCCTCATCCAAACAAGTGAAGACCTTGTTGTAGAAATCTAGGACAACACAATGCTTGTCCAACCAATCCATACCAATTAGACACTCATATGAACCCAAAGGTATGATGTTGAAATATGTCTTTGTGCTCAGTCCATTCATTTCCATTGGACAATCCTTAACCAACTCATTGATTCTTCTTTTATCTCTTGTATATAATTGAGCCAACCAAGTGTTCCCATGTTTTTTTCTTTGCAAATGAAATCTCTCAACAAGATTAGGATCAAAATAACTATGGCTAGCTGTTGAATAAATTAAAATAGTTATAGGTTGATAATTGATCTCACCTTCCACTTCAATCATATGAGACTGAAATTCAACTTGCTTGTTGTTCAAAGTTGCATAGATCCTTGGGATTCTCATGCCCATATCTTCAATTGTATTATCTCACTATACATTGTGAACATTATTCACTCTTTCTTCTCTACAAGAACAATCTCTATACATGTTAGCTCCCTCACAACCCCAACATTTAATAATTTGTTGCCTTGGCCTTTTCTTAATGTTTATGTCATTCTGGGTGCTGTCCCTAAGAACTATTTATGAGAAATGGTTGTCTATACCCTTTGTTTCTCTGCTCCATCTTACCTTTCTTCTTGTCTTCCCAAGCCTTTTAAAAAGTTGATATTTCTATATGCTAATCATAAAGGCACTTGGCTCTCCTAATTGCTTCCTCCAATGTCTTGGGAGAAATATATTGTATCTTATCACTATGGACTAAAGGTATCCCACTCAGAAACATTTGAATCTTGACCTAATCATCCTGGATGAATTCAACATACCTTAACAACTCTAATAATATTCTTTCATACTCATCCATGGTCATGCTCCCAAGATCGAGTTCAAACAACTCCTTCATCCTCCTATCATAATAATGATCGGACACATATTTCTTCTGAAAATAACTTTTGAACTTCCTCTAAGTAACCTTCTTCTCATCAATGTGCTTCACTTGCATAATATGGTCCCACCACATTGATTCTTTTCTATTCAGTTGGTAAATTGCAATTATGAATTCTAACTGTGAGGAATAATTTTGCAATTGGAAGTACTTCCTCATTCCTAATAGCTAAGCCTCTGCATCATCATCCTTCTTTTGCTAACCATCAAAGGTAAGAGGTTTGATCTTTCTCATCTCCCCTTGTAGTTCATCCACTCCAGACCTCGTCTTATGCATTCTGAAAGAAGATAAAATTGGAATACTTTATGCTCTTCTAACGGAGTGTCTTGGTCAATGATGATGTCTACCAACACTTCTAGATTCTTTCTTTTTGCATGATATTTGTGATCCTTTGATTTACTTGAATCTGTCTTCTTATCCACCTTCTTCTCTATCCCGTAGAATCTCTGCAATAACTTGATGTTGAATCCATTTTGTTGATCCCAAGCTTTCATAAGACTCTCATTATCAGCTTTATAGCTCAACACATCTCTTTTCAGACTCTTCATTATCTCTACTAAATTTATGCTCTCTACTTTGCCTTCTCCATGCCCATTGGATTCAGTTTTTGCATCACCCAAGCTGACGTGCAACCTCCTGACTTCTTCCTCATTGTTGTAGGTTTCGTGTGCATCCTCCATGTCTGTGGTTTCTCTTCTAATTCTTCTTTGTTCTATTATTAACCTTAAGTATGAAAAATGTGCATGTAATAAGATTTGTTCGCCAAAATAATTCAACAATCCCATAAAATTATGCACAATTTTGCCCCTTTAAGTGCACCAGAAATATTCTTTTTGATGAAATTAATTCCAAACACCCACTCCTTTGGAATTTTCACCAAATCCCAATTGGGTTTCTTCATGCCTATAATTTGAGAAATATTACTAAGTTTCACCTTCATCTGACATCCAGGATGTTAGTTATAGCCTATTGAAGTTTTGTTTGTTTTCCCCGTTGAGCACTGGATGCTACATGAATCTTCTCTCTCATCTTGTACACTTTTAAGTTCCTATATTCCCAATTTGGCTCCATATATGTATTCTATGGTTCATGAGATTTCCATAGACTGCTCCTGTGCCTCAAACTAACTTATGAGAAATGATTGATGCCCTCTGGAAGTAAATTGGTAACCGTAATTTTAGCTTGCACTGTTTCCAATGTAATTTTCTCATACGAGCTCTATTTTGCGATCATAATATCTTATTGGAAATATCTCCCAGATCTCTTTTATTTAATATGTAGAGACTCTATGTGGTTCCTATGATACTTACAATCTTGAAAATTAGAACTCCTAAAAATGTTGTTTAGGCCCTAAAAAATACCCTGGAAACATGACAAATTTTAGAGGCTATATATCGCCCATGGTCTAATTTTCCATGCTTTTTCCATTTTTTTTCCCTATTTCCTTTTTTTCTAGAAGTTATTAAACCAAATTCTATAGAATAAATTTATTTTACCTTAAAAATAGCCCAAATTTTATAGATAATATATAAAAACCTTAGAAATTTGAATCTTTTTACAAAAATATCGCCAAACATTTTACAATTTGCATATTAAGGACTGGTAAGATTCACTAAGGTTTCTACATTCTCAGATAAATTACCATCCTTAAAATGATCCCTTCCTACAAAATTATGACCTGCAAAAGAACTATAAATTTTTGAGAACTTTCACTGGTTTCTGCTAACATGGAGGTTGATCTGGTGTTATGGGTCCACTTGGAACCCCAAGGTGATTCCATGCCATCCCCTTAGCCACCCTGGACATGCCTCATCAACCGACACATTCCTCTTTCTCTCTTTCTTCTTATTTACCTTTATCTTGATTTATAATAATAAATTATTTTTATTTTAATTTATTGTGGACCCACCCGTACCGGTTGCCACATGGAACCACTATAATGGGCCATGCCACTAGCAGGTCCCATCTCCCTTGCCAAACATCCACTTGGAACCTCCACATAGGTTCTGGGGATGGGTGGTCCCATCCCAAACCCTTCTCCTTCGGCGTGCGAACAAATTTTCCCCACCCTTGATCTAATGACGAAGATCAAGGCATGATCAAGAACTTTCGACAATTTCACATCGTCAACTTGTGTGAGGGTTAACAAATCTCCATGATGTGATACCCAAAATTCCCATGCTAAGTGGCATCCTCATATTGGCTTCACATCATAAAAATATTTCTAGAAAACTGCGTTGCTACCATGCGATATCACTTATGGTATCTCTCAATCTCACCTTGCCTAAAGTGGCACCCACATCATCCCTAGGATTTCCACCATGGACCTTTCACTTGGAATCCTTTCATTGGCTGTGACAACTCGCATGCTCCCTGATCCAAATGTAAAGATGATTGAGATATCTACGGTTGTGGTTCATTTTGCATGGTGATTTTTTTGGAAGGTTAACGACACCTCACGATGCAATACCACTTACTGCTCGATGTTGTGTGGCACATTTTTATTGGTTTCACATCGTCATGAAATGTTTCCATAACCACTCCTTCATCATGCGATACCCCCAATAGTTTTGGTCAATACTGCAACCCATTGTCCCACCACGATGATTTTCCACCTCGCCACCGAACTTGTCAACGTGCCCCTGGCTTCCACCATGGAATTCCACATCACAATCATGTCACCTATCACATGGCCTCCACGTCACACTGACATCATGGTAAGAAAATTACCCAAATTTTCCCAATGTCCAAATTTTTCCAAAAATGCATAATTTTCAATTTTTTGCACATGTCACCATGGAGCTATGTAATTCGGTTTCCTTGAACCAAATTAGACCCCACACTTAACCAATTTTTGTCAAGCTTGACCCTTCGACATTTCTGGGCATGAATTCCTCCTTAATTCACTCAACAATTCATAAACTCATCCAATTCCAGGCTTGAATTTACCCATTCAGAGATTAAAAATTAGGTATTTTTACCCCTGAATACAAATCTCACAAAATTGTAGGCAAATTCCCAAACCACTGCTTAGGAAACACTGTCAAACACTTTGCAGACATTCTCCAATTTTTTTTTTTCAAATACAAATTCAACTTCTGCATGCTGACAAATGTCCCATCCGGGGTTAGTGTTGAACTTGTGGCTCTGATACCACAGTGTAACATCCCTGGCCTCCAGGTTGACCTAGGCCACACAAAAAGAAAATTATTTGATACCATTTAATAACTGAATGCCCTGCATATGAACATAATTGTTTATTCCTAGTAACATATATACATGCATAAATATATAAACAGTTATACCATAAATTTTTTAACATAATTAACCACACAATAAACATCAGAAATACATAAAATACACTTATATTTTAATTAAAATCATTGATTAGCTGCAGACCTCAAATGTTCCTCCCAATCGTAGAATCTGTTGTTCATACACTCTCAATAGCAGGTCACCCCTGAGATGGGGCTATGCATCCACCAGGGAAAATGATTCTTAATACAAACTAAGGTCCAATAGACAACACAATAAAGCATAGGCCCATGTTCCAACTTCAACAACAATTCCAAACCCACAACCTCTCATTCCCCACAGCTTGTCCCACCCCAGGAAGCGTACCCCTTCTCTGCTCAATAGTCCTTCAACTATCCCACTTCCCTTCTAGGGCTTCAAAAACATGTCATCCAGAAAGTCTTAGAGATCTATGGCACCTGGAACACAAGTTTTCTCAAGGAGTTACAACACCCACTATCCCAACACACATGGAAACCTATTCCTAGCAATTCTCTCACCCAGAGAGAGTGCTCCACAGGCCTAACAACCTGCTTCTTCAACCCAAACCACCAAGGATTTACTGGGTAATAATCAAATTCCTCTTTCACTCTCTAGCCAAGGTACATATGATGGAATGATTGAGTGAATGATTGCCAAGAACAATGGGAATTACACTAAGTTCCCCACATTATATTTTCATGTTCCTATGTTGACACTTGTCACTCTAGAAACTGCCTTTGACTCCACTTGGTAATTATTTCCCTTCCCTTAGGAACTTAGGATAAAATATATCATAAAGATTATGACTTAGAAATATTATTATTTTATTCCTTGTCTTAATCCCCCATGACTTAGTCCCTTTATTAATCCCTTAGCCCCCTTTCCCTCTCATGGAGTCCTAGCCCCCCATACTCTTTCGTCCAACTTGGTCTGCAAAAATGATATATTTTATTAATATGATCGAGTGTGATTACATATTACATTTGTTAGGCTCACTTACCTTTCAAATCACATGCTCCTTGGCCTAAATGACATAAGCACTCTTGCCTCAAAACATATATATAACTCTCACCCAAAACATCCTGGATCACCAACCTATAAAGAATTTGTACATTTATAATTGCGGTTCATCCTAGGGGTATTACAAGATTGATTTCATCTTTATATTAATCTCCATAAAAATGGGGTATTGTCATTGATACTTAATTGAGGTCTAACCACAAACCTCAACTTACAACTTCAATATTTTAATAATAATGATCTCAAATAGTTACTATTTTTTTTTAAGTATATTCTTCTATGTTTTCTCTTTCCAATGGATTTTGAATCACTTCAATCAGGCATCCCAATCAAAAGTTATGACACTTTAAAGTTAACATACCTTTTAAAGCCTTGATTTGGAGTATGTTCTGATGGCTAACCTTCCTTCTATTGCATATTTGAAATATGATCCCTTCTAAGTCTAAATTTTTGGCCTGCAGTACTCAGATATGCCTTCTCTGCAATTCCTCATGTCTGACCAAAATTTGATGTGCCAAGTGCTGGTTTTTGGCCTTTTCAAAAGAGTGAACTTGTATAGACTTCCATGCAACCAATTTCTATGATATGATTATGAAATTTTGACCTGAAATAATATGGATTTTTATATTTCTAATGCAACTAGTGGCACTGAATTTGGATCTTTGATGAAGGATATATGATTGTTTAACCTAGAATACTTGTTTGAGACTAATTTAGGGTTAGTAAAAAAACCTCAATTTCCACATATTGTATCTACGAACTTAAAATGACAAGGAAATTGAAATTTGGACCAAGTGAAATTAGTTATGTATTCTCTATATATTGAAAATTTCAGAGTCTAAAACCTCACCAAACAAAAGTTATAGTGAAATTCCCAAAATGACTCGCTTAAGACTGATTTCAGGGATAGTAAAAATCCCTAACTTCCACTGGATGTAGCTTTGAAAGTAAAATGCCCCAAAACCTGAAATTTTTACCAATCATACTTCACTATGTCTTCTCAGTATTATGAAAATTTTGTTGTTTGAAACTTCATATAAAAATTCTTAAGAACTAGGCCCTGAATATGCACCATGGAAATCAATCAAATGCATCCTCTCTGAAAATGGTAGTGTTCTCACATAAAGGAGAATACAAGGGAGAAGAAATAATGAATCGGTTTGAAGAGGAAATGGTAGTAGTTGAATAGGAAAAATAACATACAAGATCAGGTCTGGAAGATGTTGCCAATCACATTGCTATTTGTTACTTTTTTATACATTGCATAACTATTAGAATATTAGGCATATATTATAGGATTTATGGTTTAAAAGGAATCTAGGAATTTTTTAATAGGGATTTAGATTTTTTGTGTAATATTCCTATCGAAGGGATGGATATGGACATAATTGCAGTTAGTTGCAAATTTTGGGAACATAACAGTGATGTAACATCAGTTGTAGCATCTGCTATAATTTTATTATAATACAAAGTTCCCCAATTATTGTTAAAAGAAAAAATGATTTTCTGGTGTGTCTATGTTGGAGCCCTAGATGGAAGTGGGATAGCTCAAGGGACTACATGTTAAATAAGGGGATCCCATTCCTTGGTTTGCGTAGGATAATGGGGAAAGAGAGTTGGTTGATTGGGATAGTTGTAAGAGTTTACAAATTGTGAAATTTTGGGAAAGGGGTTGTGTGAAGAGAGCCAGAGCTAGCCATAAGTGATTCCTCCCTTGTGGATTCATAGCCTCATCTTGGGGATGGTCCCATTGCATAGATATTAAGTGGAATGAAAAACCTATTGTTGGTTGGAATGTCCTTCATGTGCAACCAATTGATGGTTATTTCCCCAAAAAATAAGTGTTATGATTTATTTATGATTACATTGAAGTAATGTTGTTTATGTTATGAATTGAATGTTGTTTCTCTTTGCATGTATAATCTTGCATATGTAACTATGAATGATTTAATTGTGTTTTCATACGCTTTCATTATCATAGATGCATGCATTAATAAATTAATGGCTATATAGTGAGTAAAATTGGTATCAAATCTATAGAATGATGATTTCATCCTAATCATATGGCTGGGTATGTTATAAACTGGTATCAGAGCAAGATATTAAAAATTGTGGTTTTAATAAGTACCCCATAGTCTCAATAGAGGACGGAAGTTATTGTTTATGTTACAGAGTGGTATCATAGAATAATTTTAAGTTGGTGAGAGGAAGTTGGAATACCCCACCACCTCAACAATGTTACAAGAGTGGTTGGGCATGTGACAGAGTGGTATTAGAGCTAATGGTTACAACAATTACGCTATATGGGACAAAAACCAACTTCTATATGAATAAAATTACACTTTGTAGATTAAGTGTTTGACATAATTCCTCAAGGAGAATAATTGGGAAAGTGTTTTGCATCCAACAACTATTGTAATGATGGATTAAATTCCTAAATTGGATTCTAGTTAGAGCATACATAGGCACACTTGTATAATTCATGGTTTGCATAGTTCAGTTTCATGAAGGAAATCGGGTAAACTCATGAAAATTGTGGATTAAATTCCCTACAATGGTATCAAATCAACCAATTGTCAAGTTGAATTATGTCAGAGGAGTGGATGAAAATATACTGAACGAGGTGTAGAAGTCAAGTCTGAAAATTCATGGAAACTGTGAATTATTGGATATACATACATACATATATACATACATACATACATAAATACATACATACATGTATGTATGTATATCCAATAATTTACAGTTGCCATGAATTTATGTATATATATATATATATATATATATATATATATATGTATATATATATATATATATATATATATGTATGTATATATATATGTATGTATGTATGTATGTATGTATGTATGTGGACTTGCGCATATAACGTGGACCCCATACATATGGTGTGTACTAGCGAGGTGATGTGGAGGTGTCAAGTGGTGCCATGTGGAGTTCAATTGCATAGGTGGTAGCCATGAGGTAGGGTCCAGGAATGTGGTAGAATGAAGTATTGGAAATGGTGGTAAGCAATTTGTGAAGACATAAGAGGCATTTTCCTTATGAGGTGTAGAAGTCGAGTCTGAAAAATTCATGGCAACTGTGAATTATTGGATATATATATATATATGT
>ML777310.1:925735-966254 GCA_009831015.1 Picea engelmannii | reverse complement strand
TGTATGTATGTATGTATGTATGTATGTATGTATGTATGAATGATGATGTGTACCCTGTACATACAGTGTGTACTAGCGAGGTGATGTGGAGGTGTCAGGTGGTGTCACATGGAGTTTAAATGCATAGGTGGTAGCCATGAGGTAGGGTCTAGAGATGTGGTAGAAGGAAGTATTGGAAATGGTGGTAAGTAGTTTGCGAAGACATAGGAAGAATTTTGCAAATACAATCCTTGGATATGCAATTTTTGTCAAAGCAACGCATGTCCCCAATGCGATAAGCAAATTGTGGAGGCAAAGGATCGATTACACAACCAATAGATTCATGCTCTGCAATTGATATTAGTCATAACTTTGGATGGTGTGCATAGGGACATGTGCACGAGAGATTGGACCCCCCATGTTACATTAGTCAATAACCTCTTGCCAGGTCAAGGATAAGGACATAGGGGTATGGGTGGCCCACAATAAAATAAACAATAATAATAAAGTTTATAAAGTGAAGTGGAAAAAGGTAAAGGGGGCTATAGAGGCTTGACATGGCATGCAAGGAGGCAAGGGAGATTACATGGCATTTTTAGAGGCTGACATGTGGACATCAGTGCCACATCATCAACCATGTGTCATCCCACATTAGCAACATAAAATATGATTTTTTTTTCCAAGTCTAGAACAAAAACGTTTTTTTGGAAAAATAGGAGTAGGAAAGCTCATAATTAGGTGAAATTTCATGTGTAAATCTGCAATGTTTAGGACTATAAAAGTGTTGGTGAGGGTCATTGGCTGATTTAGCTCCAAAATTATAGAAAGTTCCAATCAATGGTTTTTCAAGAAAACAATGGTACTCATTACTAGCAATCTTGTTGATGCTGAAATTGGGATAGTAAGGAATAGGAGCAAGCATGCATGAATCTAATGGATCGTTTGGTGAAATTCCAAAAGGTATGAAGTGGAGATGCAGAAACAAGACAAAATACACTACTCTAGGAGACTTTTTGGTGATTTTTGAAACCTTTGGTGGAGGAAACGGGACCCAAGACAACCAATATGGAAAACATTTCCTATTTGAAATTTGGTTTTCTCAACAATTCAGAGAACTTTGTGCTACTAAAGTTTTTCCAGTTTTTCTCTAGTTGAAATATAGTAGTTTTTCCAAAAATTCCAAATCTAGAGAAAGTGCAAAAGGGGCCCATATTAATGCAAAAAATGATTGGAGGATCAAATGATTAATCTGAAAGTTGTCGAGTACTCACTATTATCATTATTATCTACACCCAATACAATTTTTTTCTTGGTTCTCACTAGATTTTAATCTAAAAATGACAGGAGTTGGTCTTTGACCTTGATTGTACCAGTAAGAAAAGTGCAAAAAACAGGCAAAAATAATGATTCGTTAGAACTATTTTTTTTTAGTTTTGAACTCATATTGGAGCATGAGTATAGTCATTGGAAAGATAAATAAAAGGAGAATATGTATGAATTATTATATTTTAGATAATTTCTTTATATTTTTTTCTAGTATTGAAAATAATGGCATGTATCCCTACTTGACAAAAAATTGACAATGTGCACATTTTTCAGAATTTGAAAGAAAATGCTACATATATGGAAATAGGGTATATCTAACAGTTTTAATTCTATCCACACTTCTTGTAGAATCAATGCTACAACCAAGATAAGTAAAGATCAAAATTGAAGGGCACCATTGAGGAGAAGACATGGAAGATAAAGAAGGATCTTACAATCATGAAGAAGAAGTTAGAGGTCTAAATATTAGTGTAGGAAATGAGGAGACATAATCTAATGGGCATAGAGAGAGAATGGAGACATTAGAGTTGGTATAAACCATGAAGAGTTTGAACATGGAAGTACAAAGTTGTATAGATGATAATGAGAGGCTATTAAAAGTACAAGAGGAGAAAAATTGGCTAAACACTCAACTACTACTAAGTTTAAATTAGCTATAGAGACAAATAGAGAATGGATTTAGCTCAAGAAATGAGGAAGAAGGTAGATATCATGCAAGGAGGGATAGTCATAAAATATCTAGGCTAATCTGGATTGGATCATTATATAATTTGTCATCTATCTTGGTACTTTCCGGGTGGAAAAAATTGGAGGAATCAACTTGCTGAGCCATTTTAGTAGCATGTCCAAATTTGGAAAATTAGGTCCAAAAAACCATTCAAAATATTCATGAGCCATTTGAGGCAAAAAATAACATTTTTTGGGGTCCAAACCTAATCTAGAAGAAGATTCCATATTCTACACACCAAGACCTTTCTAATGGTGCAAGAATCACCTCAATCGAAGTTCGTATGGAAAGTTATGCCTCTCGCAAGTTGACCTACCATGTTTACCACCATGGTATGAGTGGATGCCATGTGATCCCCCATTACTCAAAATATGTGGGGATAGCCACATGTGGAATTTCAATACATTCTAGAAGATCCAACCCCTATCATTAATTGAGGGTTGAGGAAGTCAAAACCTTAACCCTAGATGGATATCGAGCTATGTTAAATATCGGGCTGCTAGGAGGAGAAGAGGTTCCATTATTTTTCATTGTATCTTGTTCCATAACTAAGAAAAAAATATGAGAGTGGTATTAAGTGGGCATAACATAAGAGGAGGAGGATTATGTAGTAGTCGTTCAAGCCACAATGCCACAAGATAACTCCATAGTGAGATCTCATTCCTTTGTACGTGCATTATAACTGAAGAAAAGAGGGCAGAGCATAGGCCTCACCTTCTAGATGGGTTTTCTACTGTATTGAGTTTCTTAGGTCAAATCTTATTTTCATTTGTGTCGATGGTGTGTTTTTATGATTGTTATTTCATTTTAATATTTCAGTTATTTCTTAAGTTCAAGCCATATGCTAGAGATAATAAATCTAGGATATAAGGAAATAAACCACATAAATACAAGATTTCATAATATTATAAGATATGTTGTAATGAAATGTTCCACTATAATATCCATGGCATTTTACAGATCATATTGGTACCAAAGCGAGGTTTCTTTGGGATATCTTTGGAAAGTTGCAGGATCTAGAAATTTGCTTTAGAAAAAAGGCACATAACCCTAGAAATGGCAGATGAGTTTGTTCACAACAACCCTCGATATCTAGTAGAAGAAATATTTGTGAGGATGGAAGAGAAAGTCACCAACATCTATCACAATATGTCCCTCCTCATGGCGACTCTGGAAATCAATCCTAGATTATTCGGGGATGATGGAGGTTCTAAATCAAATATCATATCATAGGGTAAACCGAGAGAAAATGAAGACCCAAAAAAGCAGTCAAGGAAAGATATTGAGAAAGAGAAACCAAGTTCCAGTTCCATTACCCCTTCAAAATATTTACTCGAAATGGAAGAAAAAGTGCATATCAAGCCATACCAAGGTGAGTTCGATGTAATAAAGTTGAATCATTGGTTGTAGTAATTATATGTATATTTCAATGTTCACAATATAGATGAGGAGCAGAAGATTTTGTTGTCCCAACTGAAATTAGATGACCATGCATTAGGTGGTAAATCCACACAGAGACACTTAGGTTGGAGGGTGATCCACCATTAACTAATTGGGAGGATTTCAAAACCCTCACTAATTCCTAGTTCTATCCTAATTGGTATGTAGATGACCAATGGATCCATTGGCATTACTTCTGGAAAAGGCAAGGGAAGAGTGTACAAGAGTACACCATCAAGTTCAGAAAGATGGCCATCATGTTGGGTATCTCTCCCAAGAACCTAGATGTACTCCTTAAGAATTAGGGGGGTCTACATAGTCATCTACGAAATAAAGTGATGTTTTTAAAGCCAAGGAAAATGGATGAGGCACATGTACATGAATAATATCTGGAAAAAAAAGGCCACAAGAAAGGGCATCCAAGCGGTTCCAAGTAGAAATATTACTAGGAAGATTCCAAGGAAGGGAAGAAGAACTTGAAGGGAGGAGGATAAGAATACGATATACACTGCACATCAGTTTAAGGATCCCAACAACCATTGTAAATATTACAATATTGATGGTCACATTCAGGAAACATGATGGAAACTACATCCAGAGTTGAACACAAAGAACTGGAAGAAGGATGAAAAGAAAAAGAATCTTCTAGCCATATATTCAAGTAATCAGGTCGAAAGTAGATCTAATGTGGATGAGAATATTGTCTACAAAAAAATAAAGAAGGAGGTGAATCTAAGTAACCTTCATCACTAGGAAGAGAAGGAGATGACCAAAATCTTCCACATCAAGATCCAGGTCAAGAAGACAAAGACAAACGGTCTGTTTGAGTCTACTTCATAGGCTATTCTCATAACAATGGATTTGGTAAGAAAGCTTGGATTGGAGGTTTGCGATCATCCTAGCCCCTATCGACTGGGTTGGGTAAAAAAGGATGTAGAGATCAAGGTAATAAAACCCTGTAAGATTAAATTTGTTATAAGTGTTGACTTTATTGATGAAGTGGTGTTGGATGTAGTACCCCTGGACATGTGTGGTGTAGTGTTTGGGATCCTCTACATATATATGAGGGATGCAATATTCATGCGGAGAGAAAACAAATACCACCTAATAAAGGATGGGAAGTCCTACATAATCAATGAACACAAAGGTAAATTGAAGATCTCACTAGTAAGTGCCAACCAAGCAAAGAAGTTGATTAGTTCTAGTAAGAAATATGTTTTACTTTTATTAAGAGAAAATTAGTTTGATGATGAATTGATAAGAGTAAAGGCATCCCTGGAGGGGTGTACTAAAGAGAAGAAACATTAGTTGGAGGAGTAGATATAAGCATATAAAGAAGTGTTCTAGGATCCTAAAGGGATACCACCCAAGAGAGAAGTGGAGCATGAAATCCAATTATTTCCAGACTCCCCATTGTCGAACATTGGGCTGTATAGACAGTCGATTCTAGAAGAAAATGAAGTGAAGAAGCAATTCTAGTAGCTGTTGGAGTAGGGAGTGATTTGACCAAGCACCTCAGTTTGTGGGTCACCTATCATTATAGTACCCAAGAAGGATGGGACTTAGCGGATGTGTATCAATTACATCAAGATTACACTCAATAATTGTTATCCTCTACCCAAGATCGATGATTTGTTAGACTAGTTGCATCATGCCAAGTACTTCACCAAGTTGGATCTGAAATCAAGATGCCACCAGATACGTGTCAAAGAAAAAGACACCTAGAAGACCGCCTTCAAGACAAGGAAAGGTCTATATGAATGGTTGGTCATGCCATTCGGATTATGTAATGCACCAACTACATTTATGATATTGATGAATGGTGTATTATGCCCATATTTATATTATACTATATTTGGATGATATATTGGTTTATAGATCTACCTGGGAAGAACATATATCACATATTATGCAAGTGTTAGAGACCCTGAAAAAGAACTAGTTGTTGGCTAACCTCAAGAAATGTGAGTTTGCTCAATAGTCATTGGTGTATTTGGGGTATGTGATTAGTGGAGGGGAACTCAAGATAGATCCCGTAAATATGGAGGCCATCATGAAATGTCGAGTTCCTACAACTTTCACTAAATTTAGGAGCTTTGTTGGAGAAAAAAAATACTCGTGGAGGTTCATAGCTTCATTTTTAGCAGTAGTTGCACCACTCCACGCCATAACAATGAGTGGTAAGAGTTTCCAGTGGGGGAAGAATCAACATAAGGATTTTGATGAGATGAAAAGAAATATCATTCAAAGACCAATTCTTGCACTACCAAACTTTCAAAATCATTTTGAAGTGGAGACATATGCAAGTGGGTATGCCATGGGGGAAGTGTTGATGCGAGAAAGGCATGTATGCTATCATTATGAAATATTTCATGGGGAATTTATCAACTACCCTACTTATGAAAAGGAACTCTATTCCCTAGTTCAAGTTGTCAAGAATTGGAAGCACTATCTAATGGGAAAGGATACCATCATCCATATAGATCACCAACTACTACAATATTTGCAGGCTGAGAGTAATATTCAAAAAGCCAGACATTACAAGTGGATGGGGTTTTTGCAACAATTTCATCTAGTCATAAAGTATAAGAAGGCAAACACTAATAAGTTGGTGGAAATGCTTTCAAGGCCACCCATATCCAATATTACAACTTTGGGAGCTCTTGTGCACATGGATCATTTTAACTATAATTCATACAAAGAGTCATACATAGAAGATGAGGACTTCAAGGAGGTGTTTCAAAAGCTACAGGGCCAAATTCATGTAGAATAAGGTGATGGTGAGGCTAAATATCATATCTATCATGGATTACTCTATAAGCTAGACAAGCTATATGTTCCTAAAGGTGAAAGATTGTAGCTTATTACAGAGTCTCACACCTCTAAGGTTGCAGGAAATTTTGGTGTCGGGAAGACAGTTGAAAACTTACAAAGGTATGTGTACTAGCCCATAATGCAACAATATGTAGCATGGTATATTAGAGGATGCATTATTTTTTGTATCAACAAGTTCAGAAATAAAAAACAAGGTATATACCATCCCTTATTCCTACCCACTTGAACTTGGGAAATCATTTCCATGGATTTTGTGGGTGGTTTACCAACAAATTGGAAGGGACATGATTGTCTTTAGTGGTAGTAGATAGGTTCAACAAGATGTGCATTCTTATGCCTTGTAAAAATACCATGAAAGGACAAGAAGAAAAAAACATGTTCTTTGAACAGGTCTGGGTGCACTTTGGGGTACCAAGGAGCATCATCTCAGACAATTATACCATATTTCCCAATTCCTTTTGGACTACACTTTGGGAGAAGATGGACACGAAGTTGAAGAGATCTACAACATTCTATCCATAGGCAGATGGGAAGACAAAATTAGTCAAGATGACATTGATACAACTTTTGAGGGGTTACAATAAGAAGCATCCAAAGACCTGGGATGAAAATCTTATCTACATTCAACACTCTTATAATATAACAATCCATACTTCCACTCGTAAGTCCCCTTTTGAAACCTACTTTGGATATTTTTTGCCTTCTCCCTTGGATGTTGTTTATGGGAAGCAAGGATGAGTGAGTGAAGACACTATGGTAAAACATTAAAGTAGAGAATTTTGTTGAAAATATTAGGTAGATCAATTTTCAAGTATAGGATACATTGAAGAAGTCACAAGAAAGGTACAAGGCATGACGTGATCAACAGAGAACAAAAAAATCCTTCAAATTTGGAGACAAATTTTCATTACAACTGAATAAGGAATGACTAAATGGTCCTGATAAGAAGATCATGGCTCTGTGGTATGTCCTTTTGAGGTATTGTATAAGGTGGGAGATAATGCCTATAAACTTAGTCTACCCACACACATGCACAATTACTCAGTAGTGAATGTGGATAATTTGAAACTCTATGAGCCTTCCATGTTGTATCAGGAGGAGGAGAAGGTCCTACCTACCATAGAGGAATTAGCACCATATGCTCAGGTAGAGTTGGCAGATGACACAATTTTAGAGAAGAGGTCCATATCTACAAGACAAGGGCAACATGACCTTTGGTAGATTGGGTTGAAAGGACAACTTCTAAGCAAGGAAAAATGGTACTTTATGGAGAAGGTAGAGGAAAATTTTCCTCACCTCAATCATTAAATATATTGGGGACCAAAAGCCCCCCTAAATGGGGAGGTATGATCTGGATTGGATCATTATATAATTTTTCATCTATCTCAGTACTTTCTAAGTGCAAAATATTGTTGGGCATGTGTTATATTTTTTGCACGACTAGCTCTAGTGTATGCTATGTTGCGTTGAGCATGCAGGGCCCTGTGCGGGGGTTCAGGGGCAACGCCCCAGATATTTTTTTTTACCTCGGGAAACTTGTCACATTTTTTCCTCGTTTTTCATGTCGCCTGGATTTTCATGTCTATTGTTGGGAAGTTTTTCGGCACATAGTTTTTGCCAATGGTTTTCTATTTCTGGTTAAGGAATTAGGGTTGTTGACTAATCCATGTCATTAGGTTAGGGTTTTGGATGTCGTTGGCTCATATATGTATATTTTATTGTAAACAATGTATCACTATGAATGAATATAGAATATGTTGGTTTTCCTGATTTGGGTTTCCAGGGGGAAAATGTCTTTGTAATGTGTGTATTTTCCATTGTATCTTTTCTATTCTTTTATTGAAAATTTGCTTGCAGTAAAATATTGTACAAGGTTAAATATACATTTGGTATCAGAGCTTTGTTGACTTCATGGGGACACCTTTTTGGTCAAAGGTTTGTATCGGGACTGTGATAAGCCTTGTTATAGTGGGAGATTTGTGGTATTGATTTTTCAGGTGAAAATAAATGGCGAGCAGTTCGAAAATGGAGATCGAGAAGTTTAATGAGAAAATTTTTGAGTTGTGGAAGCTCAAGATGGAAGATTCGTTGGTGGACAGAGATCAATGGATCATGGTGGATCCAGGTACTATACCTACATGAACTTCAACAAATGACTGGAAAATTTTGGATCGAAAGGCGAAGAGCACAATCCGACTGTGTCTCTCAGATTCAGTATTACTGAATGTGTAGAGGAAGCTACAACCAAATATTTATGGGATAAGTTGAGGAAGTTGTATCAGTCTAAGTCCCTAGTAAATAAAATATTCTTTAGAAATAAGTTGTATAACCTGAGGATGAGAGATGGAGACTCGGTGGAAGAGCATTTGAATGCCTTCAATATTGTGGTAAGTTAGTTAGTATCTGTTGAGATTAAAATTTCATATGAAGATAAATGTATCAGTTTTCTGTGCTCTTTACCAGACTCGTGGGATAGTCCGGTTGTGGCCATAGGTAATAATACAAATGCCTTGAAGTTTGATGAAGTGGTCTCATCCTTTTTGTCGGAGGAGATGAGATGGAAGAACATGGAAGGATAGAGCACATATGCATTATTTGCAAGAGGACGCTCCCAGAAAATAAATATATCTAAGTCCTCAAGTGGGAGATCTAAGTCTAAGGGAAGATATAAGTCTCCCAGAAAGTTTGTAAAGGTATGTTGGAGATGTGGAAAATAAGGGAACTACAAGAAGCAAAGTAGATCTAAAGTTGAGAAAAAGAAGGGATATGAAGAATCTCTTTCTACATAAGAAAATGCCTCCAAGGAAGAAGGAGGGGATGTGAACTTGGCTTCTTCAAGAAAACATGTAGATCATGACACATGGTTGGTTGAATTAGGTGCATCCTCTCATATAATTCCCCATAGGGAGTGGTTATGTGAATAGGAAAGGTATGATGGAGGTAATTTTTTCCTAGGTGATGACTTGACAAAAATAATCACAGGTCTAAGAAAAGTCAAGTTGAAGCTCATAGATGGAAGGATTAGAACATTACCTGGTGTTCTGCACATCCCAGGATTGGCCAGAAATTTGATTTTTGTAAGAAAAATGGAGGATGCAATGGTAAAAACAATATTTGAAAAGGAAACCTGCAAGATGGTTCAAGGAGCAATGGTGTTGTTGAAGGGAGTTTGGTTTGGAACTCTGTATAAGCTGCAAGGAAGAACTATTAGTGATGGGTGTAATAGTTCCATTGTTTCTGATATTGGAGTTGAAGAAGAAAGAACTCCTACAATCTCTGGAGAAAAGGTTATGATGTGGCATCAAAGACTGGAGCATATTGGATATAAGGGTATTCGACTACTACATGGTAAAGGTATGGTTGAAGGTATGTCTAACTGCTCTATGGATTTTGATTTCTATGAACATTATGTATATGGGAAGCATAATTAGGTGAGATTCCCCTCTGGTTCAACAAGGGAAGAAGGAATTTTACAACTAGTTCACAATGATGTGTTTGGACCTGTGTCGATTCCATCATTGGGAAAATATCTATACAATGTCTCATTTATAAATGACTTCTCGAGGAATACTTGGAAATATTTCCTCAGGAAGAAATCCGAAGTCTTTGATAGGTTTAAAAATTTCAAGGCTCTTGTTGAGAATTAAACATGTAAAATAATTAAGGTGTTGAGGACATATAATGGAGGAGAGTTATGTGGGAATGAATTTGAAGAATTATGTAAGAAGTGTGGTATAGAAAGGCAGAATACTACTCCATATAGACCTCAACATAATGAAGTTGTAGAAAGGATGAACACGACGTTGATGGAAAAAGCAAAGTGCATGCTAAGTGGTGTTGGGTTAGGGAAAGAATTCTAGGCAGAGGCAGTGTGTACTGCATGTTACCTGGTCAACAGATCACCTTCATCAACGATGGATGACAAGACTCCACAAGAGGTATGGACTGCTAAGAAACCTTCTCTCACACATATCAAGGTATTTGGCTATGAGGCCTATGTTCATGTTCCAAAGGAAAAAATGAGTAAGCTAGATAAGAAGGCTGAAAAGTGTATCTTTATTGGGTATAAAGATGGTCTCAAAGGTTATAAGCTTTGGAACCCAGAAATTAAGAAGGTTGTGTATAGCCTAGATGTGGTATTTAGAGAAATGAAGGATGTTGTTAAAAAGGAAGTCTTACCAAGTAAGGAAGAACCAAAGAAAATAGAGTTTGATTTAAAGGATGATGAATCAGACTCTACAGAAGAACATGAATCAGAAGAAGAAGATCCTCATACTCCAGTATTGAGGATATTGGTTCAAGAAAAAAGGTTATCGGAAAGGTATGCTCCATCTGATTTCCATTCAAATTTTTCTTTGTCTATTATTGATGATGATCCTAGAACTATCAGGGAGGCAGTGGATTCTGAGGATGGAAAGCTCTGGAAAAAGGCCATGGATGAAGAAATGCAAGCCTTGGATAAGAATGCGGCTTGGGATTTAGTGGATTTGTTGACTGGAAGAAATCCCATTGGCAACAAATGGGTATTTAAAAAGAAGTTGAATATAAAAGGCAAAGTGGATAAATACAAAGCTTGGTTAGTAGCAAAGGGTTATTCCTAGGTTGATGGAATTGATTTTGGTGAGATTTTTTCTCCTATTGCCAAGTTAACTTCTATAATATTTTTGTTATCTGTTGCTACTACATTTGATTTTGAAGTAGAACAAATGGATGTGAAGACAACATTCCAACATGGGAATCTGGAAGAAGAAATCTATATGAAGCATCCATAAGGCTTTGCTGTGAAGGGAAAGAAGGAGATGGTATGCAATATGAAAAAGTCCCTGTATGGTTTTAAAAAATTACAATTTGATACTTATATGTTGGGACTTGGCTTCACAAGAAACAAAGAGGATCATTGTGTGTATTTTAAATTAATTGGTGATCATTTGATTTATTTTTTCTTGTATGTGGATGAAATGTTGCTGATAGGAAACAACAAGGAGATTATCCAGGATGTGAAAACTCAGATGTCCTCTAAATTTGACATGAAGGATCTCACTGCTTCAAATTTAATTTTGGGCATGGAAATTAAAAGAGATCATAAAAAAAGGAAACTCTGGTTAAATCAGAGAAAATATGTTGAACAATATTGTAGAGGTTTAATATGCAGGAATGTAAACCGATCAAGGTCCCTATTCATGTTGGCGTAAAGTTATCTACGGATCAGTGTCCAAAGACACATGAAGAGGAGGAGGACATGTCTCGTGTTCCATATGCAAGTGCAGTTGGCAGTTTTATGTATGCAATGGTGTGTACTAGACCATACATTGCACATGCAGTGGGAGTTTTGAGAAGGTATATGTTAAAACCATGGAAGAAGCATTGGACAACAATAAAAAGGGTTTTTAGGTATTTACGTGGCACTGTTAGCTATGGGTTATGCTACCAAGGAAGACTGAGATTGGACAAAGTGTTAGACATACATGGCTTTGTGGATGCAGAGTGGGCTGGAGATCTGGATCGTAGGAGATCTACAAGCGGGTATGTTCTTAACCTATTTGGAGGAGCAATCCATTCGATGAGAAAAAGACAGGCTATAGTGGCACTTTCAACTACAGAAGATTACATGGAATCCACTCAGCAATATGGTTACAAATATTGTGTTCAAGTATTGGGTTGGTACAACAAGCTATAAGGATATATTGTGACAGTTAGAGTGCAATTTTTTTAGCGAAGAACACAACTTATCATTCAAGGACAAAGCATATTGATATTCAATATCACTTTGTGAGAGACATGGTTGAAGAAAAGAAAGTGTTGTTGATGAAGGTGGAAAATTTGCATAATGTTACAGATTCATTAACAAAATTTGTGAGCACTACGAAGTTCTCTTGGTGTAGAGGATCCATGGGCATTGTTGCCCTGGATTGTTGACTATGTAACCCTGTAACCCCCTATATGCAAATAAAATAACAAGTGGGAGAATTTTGGGTATGTGTTATATTCTTTGCACGACTATATTTAGTGTCTGCTACGTTGCTTCAGGGCACGCATAATTTTTTTTTCCTCAGGAAACATGTCACATTTTTTTGTGTCGCCTCGATTTTTGTGTCCATTGTTGGGCAGTTTTTCGACACATGGTTTTTGCCAATGGTTTTCTATTTCCGGTTAAGGAATTAGGTTTGTTGACTAATCCAGTTCATTGGGTTAGGGTTTTGGATGTTGTTGGCTCCTATATGTATATTGTATTGTAAACAATGTATCACTATGAATGAATATAGAATATGTTGGTTTTCCCGATTTGGGTTTCCAAGGGAAAAATCTTTGTGTAATGTGTGTATTTTCCATTGTATCTTTTATGTTATTTTATTGAAAATATGTTTGCTGTAAAATATTGTACAAGGTTTAAATCTACAAAAACGAGAGGAATCATCTTGCATATCCATTTTAGTGGTAGGTCCCAATTTGGAAAATTGGGTCCAAGAAACCATTTGAAATATTATTTATCCATTTTGAGGCATCAAACGACATTTTTTGGGGTTCCAAACCTACTCTATGAGAAGATACCATATTATACACATACATACCTTTCCAATGATGCACAAATCACCTCAATAAGATTTTGTATGCAGAATTTATGCCTCTCGCAAGTTGACCTATCATGTTTATCACCGTGGTACGATTTGATGCCACATCGACCCCATCACTCAAAACGTGTGGGGATAGCCATGTTTTTGCAATTTCAAGAAGATTCCAAAAGGACCGAACCTTATCACTAATTGAAGGTTTAGGAAGTCAAAACCCTAACCCTAGACAACTATCAGGCTATGTTAAATATCAGTCCATTAGGAGGAGAAAGGGTTCCATTATTTTGCATTGCATCTTTTTTCATAGATGAGTAAAACACCTGAGAGTGGTATTTTGTGGGCATAACAGAGGAGGAGGATAGTTCTATAGTAGTCGTTCAGGCCATAGTGACACAAGGTAACTCCATAGTGAGTTCCCATTCCTTTGTATGTACATTTTATAACTGAAGCGAAGAGAACATAGCATAGACCTCACCTTCTAGATGGGTTTTTTCCTATATTGGGTTTCCCAGGTCAAAACTTGTGTTTATTTGTGTGGATGGTATGTATTTTGTGCCTATTCTTTCATTTTTATATTTAATTTATTTCTTAAATTAAATCCATAAGCTTGAGATAATAAATCTATGATCGAAGGAAATAAACGACATAAATCTAAAATTTCATAATATTATAAGATTTATTGTGACTAACTGTTCTAATGTAATATCTATGACAATTTACAGATCAAAGAAACTCAAGGAGTGCTACCAAAACTCAAAGGCATCACTATTAACCAACTCATTCAACCAAGAAGTCATGTGCATCTGAAGAATCAAAGTGTAGTCCAAAAGTGTGCCCAATCAAATATCAAAGAAGAAGACATGATCAATAAAATTTGTAAGGAGAACTTAGGAAGATTAAGCTACCAAGATTTGACAATGAAAAAAATATGGGAGAGGATGTTGAATATTGGTTATTAGGGATAAGAAGGTATTCTCAGCTGCATAACTACCCATCCAATCTAAAATCCAAAATTGTTATATACCATCTACAAGGAAAATATTTCATGTTGTGGGATCAACTAAGGCAAATTAAGCACATCAATGAGATAAAGAATTATTGGAAATAAATCAATAATTATTTCCACCAACCGTGCTTTTTCGAGCACTACTATGACGAGAAGATGTGAGATTTCTTTGAACTTAAGTTGGGAAATATGACCATGAAGGAATATGAGAAGAATTTTTTGGAGTTGCTAAGATATGTGGGTTGTATTAAAGAGGAGAAGGTAAAGATAAAAATATTCTTAAGTGGACCATTGGCATTTTACAGAGACAAGATCCAATTTGATGGACCTAAGTCTCTTGAAGAGACAATCAAGAAATCCAAATATATTTATTATCAAAACCAAGGCAAAGTAGTTTTCTTTAAGTCTTAGAAAGATAAGAAAAATGACAAAATGGATCAGAGGAGGAAGGGATATAAACCTATTTTATTCAAGATCAATACTAATACATATCAACAAATTCAACCATCTCAAAGTGGATCTAATATGGAAGAATCCCTAGGGAAATGTTGGGGATATGAAGGAGACCATTTGTATAGAGATCTCCCTCAGAAGGGAGACAAAATGAAGACTATGCACATCATACATGAGGAAACTATAGTGGAATATGTGGGCAGGAAAATCGCAAGAATATATGCAATTCCCTTGAACATTGACAAGGAAACCATCAATCGAACATGATTGAGGTTGAAGGTAAGAATTCCAATCAACCTATTGCAATTTTAATTGATTCATGAGAAATCCATAGTTACATTGCCCCTAATTTGCTTGAATGATTTCAATTGAAGAGAAGCATGAGAAATCATAGTCGGTCCAACTAGTTACTGAGACTAAAAGGAATATTAACGAGATTGTCAAAGGTTATCCATTATATATGACTAGTGCTAACATTATTCCAGACCTAAACATAATACCATTTGGTTCATATGATGTCCTCATTGAAATGGATTGGCTATATGTGCATTGTGTTATTCTAGATTGACATAACAAGACTTTTACTTGTCTTTATGAAGAAGGAAAGCAAAGGATAGTGAAAGGAATTACAAGGCCTATTTCCATAAGGGAGATTTCATCCTTACAGGTGAAGAGATTCTTCAAGAAAGGGTTTCAATTGTATGCAACTCATGTGGAATATCCAACCAAGTGCAAAGGCCCAAGTCTTCAGAACTTTCTAGTGTTGCAAGAGTTTGTAGATGTGTTTGATGAAATACCAAGATTACCACCAAAAATAGATATAGATTTATCTATTGATTTAATGCCTGGAGCTGCACCGTTATCTAAGACTCGATATATAATGAGTACAATAGAATTGAAGGAGATGCAAATGTAATTAGAATAATTGTTAAGAAGGGTTATATACACCCAAGTGTGTCACCTTGGGAAGCACCAATACTCTTTGTAATTAATAAAGATGGAACTTTAAGGTTAAGCATTGATTTTAGATAGCTAAACAAAGTAATTATGCGGAATAAATATACTCTATCTAGAATTGATGAGTTGTTTGATCAGCTAAGAGAAGAAAATATCTTCTCAAAGATAGATCTGGGATCAATCTACCACCAAGTAAGGATAAAGGATGAAGACACCAACAAGACAAATTTCATAACTAGGTATGGAAACTATGAATTTGTAGAGGTTCCATTTGGATTGACAAATGCTCCAGCTACCTTCATGTCCTTAATGAATGGAATATTTAGAAATTAACTAGGTAAGTTTGTCATTGTATTCCTAAATGACATTATTATTTATTCCAAGTCAAAGAAGGAGCATGAAGATCACTTGAGGTTGGTACTACAAGTGCTAAGGGAGCATCAATTGTATGTTAAGTTAAGCAAGTGTGATTTTTATCAAAGGTAGATCCATTAATTGGGACACATAATTTCAAAGGAAGAAATAACAATAGATTCAAATAAGATTGAAGCTATTAGAGCAGTGGATACACCCAAGAACATAACAGAGGTAAGGTCATTCATGGTGCTTGTTAGATACTACTAAATATTTATAGAAGGATTCTCAAAGATTTCTCATCCCATTACATATTTACAAAATAAGGGAGTTAAAATTGAATGGACACCAAAGTGTGAAGAAAGTTTTCGGCTACTAAAAGAATTGCTTACTAGTGCACCAATTCTCAATATTATTGATCCAAATGAATATTTTGTGGTATGAAAAGATGATTGCAAAGAAGAACTTGGTGGAGTTCTTACTCAAAATGGACATGTGATTTGTTATGAGTCTAGAAAGATTAAATACCACGAGAAGACTTATGCCACACACGACTTAGAGCTTGTTGTAATTGTTCATGCACTAAAAATGTGGAGAAATCACTGAATGGGGATAAAATTTTAGTTAAGGACAAATGAAAGTGGTCTAAAACATTTATTTGAGAAACAAACTTTATATGCTAGCCAAACAAGATGGCTAGAATTTATTAGTGAATATGACTTTAATATTAAACATAATAGAGGGAAAGAGAACAAGGTTGTTGGTGTTCTCAGTAGAATGATACATGCAATTCATGTTACAACCATTAGCATATGAAAATCAGATTTGAAAAACATAATATAGAAATTGTTATTTTATATGAACATTACCTATAGTTAAAAGAAGGATTACAACATGAAAATGTGTAATATAAATATCACAGAAAAATGATGAGAATAAGATGGAAGAACATTGACACTATTATGTATAAAAATAGAGTGTAGGTTTCTAATTCTTATGAACTAATGAAGTTGGTACTAAAAAAAATGCATAATGTTCCATATGCTAGACATCTTGGTTACCATAAGATAATCACAACGATAAGAATTAAATACTTTCGGCCATGGATGAAAAAGGATGTTGCTAATTATATAGAAAGGTGTATGGAATGTCATAGAGTAAAGGATAAACACAGACATCCATTAGGTTTGTTTAAACCATTTCCAATTCCATAGTGGAAATGGGAAATGGTAACCATTAATTTTATCACTAAGTTTCCCAAGACAACAAGGAAACATGATTCAATAGTGGTAGTGGTGGGAAAATTAACAAAAGTTGTTCACTTTATTCCAATTAAATTGAGTCGTAAGGAATATAATAGCGCAGAAATTTATATGAAAGAGATTTCTACGTTGCATGGAGTACCTAAGGAAATTATTTTAGACAGAGATCCAAAGTTTACTTCAAACTTTTGGAAAGGATTATTCAAAGGTTTTGGTACAAATTTGAATTTTAGTATAGCTTATCATCTACAAATAGATGGAAAAACAAAGAGAGTTAATCAATTGATGGAAGACATGTTAAGAATGTATGTGATAGATAATCCATCCAAGTGGGAAGAATACTCACATTTAGTTGAATTTTCCTACAATAATGGATATTGAGCTACACTAAAGATGAGTAAATTTGAAGCTTTATATGGTAGAAAGTGAAACACTCCAATTAGTTGTGATAATCCAACAGACAGAGTAATACTTCTACCAAAGTTTCTCCCATAAGTGGAAGAGAAAATGGTCAAATATTAAGCAGAATTCAAAGGAAACATAGGATAGGAAAAATTGTTATGCATATAAAGGAAGAACACCAAGGGAATTTAAATTTGGGTAGCATGCATTTTCAAAAGTGAAACCAAGGAAAAGTACATTGAAGTTGAGAAGTCACACTAAGATAGCAACCAAATATTGTGTTCCATTTGAAATATTAGATAGAATATGACCTATTAAATACATGATTTCAATGTCTTCTTCCATAAAAATGCATCATGTGTTTCAAGTATGTGCATGATCTTAACCATGCCATTGACTAGAATTTGATTCATGTAGAACTAGAAGGATAATTCCAAGTGAAACCAGTGTGTATATCAGAAAAAAAGGTCACGTTGCCTCGACACAAACTCATGGTGATGCAGGAGCATCTCCCGAGACAAGCGATCCAGCACAGAAGACAAAGGATAGTTGGGCACACGCCAGCACCAATTTTTAAATTTTTCCCTTGAAGTTGATGCGCTAAACATAAATGAGATCATTTAATTTAGGCGCCTTGGTAAAAATGTAATCAGACCTCGAGCCATACGCTCTCGTCTGAGATAGACAAAGGCATTTATAGTAGTAAATGTAAGTAGGTAGAATTGAATTTGTAGATTAGAAAGTTCTAGAACAAAAGAGGGAAAAATGGATATAGACACCCTCATTCTATTATTGTAGTAGTTGTTGATAGTTCAGGAAGAATTAGAAGAATCCGGAGCATAGGAGAGAAGCAGAGAACTGTAGAAGAACACCCATGTATAGATCTTGAATTAATAGAAGAAGTTGATTCAAATTCATGGCTGTTGTGTTATTCTCTGTGTATGTGTGTTGAATGCTCTGCTTATGAATATTACTTCCTGTTATGCATTTGTTATTATGCTGTGTGTGTATGATTTCATGTGTTGAGATTGAAGTCTGAGAGGAAGTGGAATGAGTTACAATTGTTTCTCTTTCTGAGCAAGGATTCCTACAAGGAGTGCAGTCGAAGTCGTCCGCAAGGAGTGCATTGACAGAAGGCTCGAAGAGATAGCTTTTGTTCTCATTCGTCGCGAAGGTGCATTTAGGCATAGAGTCGTGCAAGGAGTACGCAGGCTAAGGGAGGAAGTCTCAGTCGTGTATCTGAGAAGAATCTTGGAAAGACTGTTGCTGCAGGACAGCGCAGAGTCGAGCGATTTCAACACTTAGACATGATTGAAGATTTTCCGCAAGGAGTGCGTGCAAGGGTTCTTCCTAAAGACGGAAGTTGTAAAAAATATTAGGAGGAATAGACCTTCGAATTTACTGAAGGGTAAGTGTAGGGAAGCTACTGTCAGAAGTCGGGGAGAAGCGTCGCAGGTTGGCGAAGCGGTGAAGGAGTCTCGCGGAGAGACACTTTTCTTTCATTTTGTGGATTTACACGAGGAAGAACGGACGGTCGAAATCCTTTGAGGAGATTTCGCGAGGTTCCGAGGATCTTTAGATATTGCAGAGGTGCAAGGAGGTTACGGCGAGAAGGTCTGAAGGGGTTGAAGCTCAGGAGGGGTAGAGCTGTCGATCCCGAGCCACAGGAGCCGTCGGATCTACACGTGGCATTGTGTATTGGGGAATCGCGAGTTGAAGCTCCAAAAGTTGTGCAACAAGAACCGCGATATCACGAGACATGATATCCCTACAAGATTAGAACCGTTCTTTGTGGAGGACGCGTGTAAGGAGATTCTCCCATCTCCGAGACTCGGACATTGGAGGACAAAAAGGGAAGTCCTTCAGGTTCGTGAGTGGCGAAGTGGCGAGAAGGCTAGGAGCCGTCCATCTGAGGAGGACAGGTGGCAGAGATTGAGAGATCTCGCAACTCAGAAGTTGGCAGGGTGAGAGCCCAAACATTGGGTACTCCAAGTCGCGAAGGCGTAAGAAGCGAAGAAGAAGGGAAGACAACTGGATCGAAGAACCCCATCACCTATCGCGCACTTGGGGATTCAGAGGTCGAACAGGGTCACTTTCGACATCATAAGTCATGAAGTGCCGAGTGCCAAGGTTCGTGTGGACGCGCGTGGCAAAGCATAAGGTGGGACCCGTGTGATCGACGGGTGGACACGTGTTTTCTGGAGATAGGAGTCAACTCTCCATTAAATTATTGCATCTCGAGGATTTGCGGAATAGGAGGGTGAAGGCTCGACGGTTCAACCTGTGAGGTTGCGAAGCTGTGAGGTTGCAAGAAGTGAGGAAGAAAGATAGCCGTTGGATCCGGATCGCTGGAGAGTCGTCAGATCTACACGTAGGATCGCGTATCGGGGTTTCGAAGGTTGAAGCCCGTGATCTTGGCAACATAAACTATGAAGTCACGAGATGCAATATCGCAACGGAAGGGTCATGTGGGCCATAGCCAAGAGTAAGTGGAATACAGGTGGCACAGAGTCATCGAGATCTTGTCGCGAGAAGCCCGAAATATTGACGTTAGGACCCACGATTCCGCGAAGCCCGATTTCCCGATTTGGATAGGGAGATCATAAGGAGAATTTATGTGGGTATTGAAATTCCCGATAGGGAATTTGAAGAGCCTAGAGAGAAGATCCTGTGAGCGGGTGTGCCTGGGTGGCACGACCCTGCGTCAAGTGGTATCATAGCTTAGAAAAGATTCTTTGCTTTTTGTAGCAGAGGACAAGGAGAATTCACCATGCCGCCAAGGCGAAGGGGTAGACAATCACCCGATCCAGAGGAGGAAAGGGAATTGTCTAGAGAAAGAGGTAGGCAAGCGTAGAATCCAGACATGGAGAGAGAAGTGCAAAATATTCATGCCATAATGGAGGACATGGAGATAAAACAACGGTGCAAAGATGATGGAGGAGATATCAGTGAATCCGAAGATGAAGAGGATGTTGGACACGGAGGAGAAGAAATCCCAGTGGAAGATGCAGCGAGTGAACGCTTACTTAAATATGTTGCAAGAATGAGTACAAAGGTAAAAATGGACATTCCAGTTTATGAGGGAAATCTGGATGCGGAAGAGCTGCTAGATTGGATTAGAGCTCTAGACACTTACTTCGATTATGAAGATATCGAAGAGGATAAGAAGGTCAGGCATGCCGTCACAAGATTAAAAGGACATGCAGCCTTGTGGCGGGATGAACTGCAAGTTGACAGGCGTTGCCAAGGCAAGCATAAAATTAAGAGCTGGGACAGGATGATTGCAAAGATGAAGGAAAAATTCATTCCCAGGGATTATCAAATTTCTCTGTTTAGGAGGATGCAGAAGCTGATGACAGTGAAGGAGTATACTGAGGAATTTTACAGGTTGAATATCAGAGCAGGTCATTGTGAAAGCAATGACGAAAAGGTGGCCATGTATATGAATGGCCTGAGGTATGAAATTCAGGATTAAATAAATATGAAAACCATACGAACGGTGGAGGATGCCTATCAAATGGCTTTGAAAGCTGAAGAGAAGATAAGTTGTAAGCAAGGTCAGCGAGGCAGAGGCCGGAGTCATCCCAAAGGCAAATCGGTTGCCCAAGATAAATACCAGAACCCAAGGACGACTGGAAGAAACCTTAGACTCAGACAGAGAGAGGTGGAAGTTCACAGCGAGGGCGATTTGCTGAGCAAAGAGAACAACATATTGAGCAGATAGGAGGATATGCTGATAATAATAGGTTTCCTCGTACCAGAGGTAGAGGAAGAGGAAGAGGTGGAGTAATCACATGCTTCACATGTGGAAAGAATGGGCACAGGTCGTTTGAGTGTCCAGAGAAAAAGAAAGAAACTGGAGAGACTCACATCGCCGAGGCACAGAGGCGAGATGTTGAGGCAGAATACACTGAAGGCGGAAGATCACTGGTGATGCGGAAGGTCCTTTTGACGCCAGAGAAAGAGATGGAGAACTCAGCGCAGAGGAACAGTCTTTTTAGGACTGCTTGCAAGACTAAGGATAGGGTGTGCAAGGTCATCGTGGATAGTGGAAGCACCGATAATCTCGTTTCAACCGAGATGGTAGAAAAGCTGGAGCTGGAGACAACTGATCACCCGAGTCCATACAAATTTTCATGGCTACAGAAGGGACATCTGGTAAATATCACTAAACAGTGCTTAGTTGACATCAAGATAGGAGGATATAATGATAGGATTTTATGTGATGTTATTCCTATGGATGTCTGTCATTTATTGCTGGGCAGACCATGGCAATATGATAGAAATGTAGTTCATGACGGGAGGATGAATACATATACCCTGGAGAGGAATGGGAGAAATCATATGTTGTGTCCAATTGAGGATAAGGAGGTGAAACCAGAGGTAAGAAACAGGGTACTTCTCATGAGTGGGAAGGAACTTCTTACAGAAGTTAAGAAGAAGGAGGATCCACAATTCTTTGTGGTCAGAAAACTGAGAATTGTTTTGACTAGCACAAGAGTGGATGATTTTCCAGAAGAAGTTCAGGAACTGCTGGAAGAGTTCGTTGATATTGTAGTGGACGAATTACCTCGTTCATTGCCACCAATGAGGAGTGTGAGTCACCATATAGACCTCGTACCAGGAGCTAGTTTTCCAAACAAAGACGTGTACAGATTGACACCATAGGAGAATGAGGAGGTCAAGAAGTAGGTCCAAGAGTTGTTGGACAAGGGATTTGTCAGAGAAAGCTTGATTTCGTGTGTTGTTCCGACGGTACTCAGTACAAAGAAAGACGAAGGCTAGAGGATGTGCACTGATTCAAGAGCCTTTAATAAGATAACTATCAGATATAGATTCCCATTGCCAAGGATGGATGATCTGATGGACTGCTTAAGTGGAGAATTTTTTTTTTCAAAGATAGATTTGAAGAGTGGATATCATCAGATTTGTATGAGAGAAGGTGACGAATGGAAAACAACATTCAAGACAAACGAAGGTTTGTATGAATGGATTGTCATGCCGTTTGGCTTGACGAATGCACCAAGTACCTTTATGAGGTTGATGAATGAAGTCTTGAAGGAGTTCATCGGGAAATTTGTCATCATGTATCTGGATGACATATTGATTTTCAGCAAGACAAAGGCTGAGCATTTGAAGCATTTGGCTATTGTGATGAAGAGATTACAGCAAGAGAAGTTGTTGATAAACATGAAGAAGTCCTCATTCATGAAGACAAAACTCATTTATTTGGGGTTTGTTATATCTACAAATGAACTGAGGATGGATCCAGATAAGGCAGTGGTAATCAAGAATTGGCCATCATCGATGAACGTATTTGAGGTGAGGAGTTTTCATGGACTGGCTAGTTTCTACCGGAAATTCATTAGAAATTTCAGTGGGATTAGTGCAACAATGATGGACATAGTGAAGAAAAGACATAAATCTTTTCACTGGATGGAAGGGGCTGAGAAAAGTTTCAATTTATTGAAATGAAAGATTACGGAACAACCGATGTTGGTGCTGCCAAATTTTCAGAAAACATTGCAGGAGTTCAAAGTCAGGACGTTAGGCTTTGATGATCTTAAGGAAATGTATGCAGATGATTTAGACTTTAAAGAAGCATATGAAGCAGCTGAGAATCCAGTTCTCAGAGATAGAAGCCAGTGGATAGAGTATGTGATCTAGGACGGGTTGATGTTCAAAGGCAATCAACTGTGTATTCCTAATTGCTCCATGAGGGAGAACTTATTCAAAGAGAAGCATAGTGGTGGATTAGCAGGACATTTTGGCCATGATAAGAGATTCGCGAAGCTGAGCGAGTCATACTTTTGGCCAGGGATGCAGTCAGAAGTCAAGAAGTTTGTTGACAGGTGCAAAATTTGCCAACATTCAAAGGGGAGGAAGTAGAATACATGTTTTTATCAACCATTACCCATACTAGAGAGGCCATGGGATGAAATTAGCATGGATTTCATATTGGGATTGCCTAGGATGCAAAGAGGACATGATTCGATCGTTGTGGTGGTTGACAGGTTTTCCAAAATGGTACATTTTATCCCATGTCAGAAGACCAGCGATGCGACTCATATCACAAATCTGTTTTTCAAGGAGGTTGTTAGACTTCACGGGTTACCCAGAAGTATAGTATCGGACAGGGATACGAAATTCATTGGACATTTCTGGAGGACACTCTGGAAGAATCTAGGAACTAATTTGATGTTTAGTTCTACTTATCATCCTCAGACGGATGGACAAACAAAAGTGGTCAACAGAATTCTGGGAGACTTGTTGAGGAGCTTGGTGACAGAGCACCATAGCAGCTGGGATAGCATATTGCCGCAAGAAGAGTTTGCATACAATGATTCAGTAAACAGGAGCACAGGCCGAAGTCCATTTTAGATTGTATATGGAATGCAGCCGAGAGGAGTTTCTGAATTGAGGGATTCAGAACAGACTGCGACTAGTAGCGCTAGTGCAGAAGAATTCGTTGAAGCGATGAAAGAAATTCACACCAGGGTGAAGGAACGACTGTTGAAATCAAGCCAGGAGTACAAGCGCAGAGCAGATCATCATAGAAGACAACATTAGTTTGAAGTTGGTGATCTAGTCCTGGAACATTTGAGGAAAGAAAGGTTCCCGAGGGGAACATATAATAAATTAAAAATGAAGAAAATTGGGCCATGCAAGGTCTTGAAGAAAATGGGACAGAATGCTTATGAAATTGAGTTACCGTATGGGATCGGGATATCTCCGACATTTAATTTTTTGGATTTATATCCATATAAAGCTGATGAAGCAGGAGAAGAAAGTGATGATAAACCAGAGGTCCAGTGGCAGAAGCAGATGCCAGTTGTAGAGAATCTGCAGATGGAACAAATACTGAATAAATGAGTGGGTAAGAAAACCAGAAGGAAAGAATATTTCGAATATTTGGTCAAGTGGAAGGGTCATCCAGTTGAATATGCCAGTTGGGAGACTGAAGCAGAGATACGGAAGCATGGACATACCGTGCAGGAGCTCATGGATAGGAGCCCATGCAAATTTTTAAGTGAGGGAGTATGATGCAGGAGCATCTCCCGAGACAAGCGAGCCAGCACAGAAGACAAAGGATAGCTAGGCACACGCCAACACCGATTTTTAAATTTTTCCCTTGAAGTTGATGCGCTAAACATAAATGAGATCATTTAATTTAGGCGCCTTGGTAAAAATGTAATCAGACCTCAAGCCATACGCTCTCGTCTGAGATAGACAAAGGCATTTATAGTAGTAAATGTAAGTAGGTAGAATTGAATTTGTAGATTAGACAGTTCTAGAACAAAAGAGGGAAAAACGGATATAGACACCCTCATTGTATTATTGTAGTAGTTGTTGATAGTTCAGGAAGAATTAGAAGAATCCAGAGCATAGGAGAGAAGCAGAGAATTGTAGAAGAACACCCATGTATAGATCTTGAATTAATAGAAGAAGTTGATTCAAATTCATGGATGTTGTGTTATTCTCTGTGTATGTGTGTTGAATGCTCTGCTTATGAATATTACTTCCTGTTATGCATTTTTTATTATGCTGTGTGTGTATGATTTCATGTGTTGAGATTGAAGTCTGAGAGGAAGTGGAATGAGTTACAATTGTTTCTCTTTCTGAGCAAGGATTCCTGCAAGGAGTGCAGTCGAAGTCGTCCGCAAGGAGTGCGTTGACAGAAGGCTCGGAGAGATAGCTTTTGTTCTCATTCGTCGCGAAGGTGCAGTTAGGCATAGAGCCGTGAAAGGAGTGCGCAGGCTAAGGGAGGAAGTCTCAGTCGTGTATCTGATCAGAATCTTGGAAACACTGCTGCTGCAAGACAGCGCAGAGTCGAGCAATTTCAACACTTAGATGTGATTGAATATTTTCCGCAAGGAGTGCGTGCAAGGGTTCTTCCTAAAGACAGAAGTTGTAGAAAAGATTAGGAGGAATAGACCTTCGAATTTACTGAAGGGTAAGTGTAGGGAAGCTGCTGTCAGAAGTCGGAGAGAAGCGTCGCAGGTTGGCGAAGCGGCGAAGGAGTCTCGCAGAGAGACACTTTTCTTTCATTTCGTGGATTTACACGAGGAAGAACGGACGGTCGAAATCCTCTAAGGAGATTTCGCGAGGTTATGAGGATCGTTAGATCTTGCATAGGTGTAAGGAGGTTACGGCGAGAAGGTCCGAAGGGGTTGAAGCTCAGGAGGGGCAGAGTCGTCGATCCCGAGCCACAGGAGTCGTCGGATCTACACGTGACATCATGTATCGGGGACTCGCGAGTTGAAGCCCCAAAAGTTGTGCAACAAGAACTGCGATATCGCGAGACATGATATCCCTACAAGATCAGAACCGTTCATTGTGGAGGACACGTGTAAGGAGATTCTCCCATCTCGGAGACTCAGACATTGGAGGACAGAAAGGGAAGTCCTTCAGGTTCGTGAGTGGTGAAGTGGTGAGAAGGCTAGGAGCCGTCCATCTGAGGAGGACAGGTGGCATAGATCGAGAGATCTCGCAACTCGGAAGTTCACAGGGTGAGAGCCCAAACATTGGGTACTCCAAGTCGCGAAGGCACGAGAAGCAAAGAAGAAGGGAAGACAACTAGATTGGAGAACCCCATCGCCTATCGTGCACTCGAGGATTCGGAGGTTGAACGGGGTCACTTTCGACATCAGAATTCATGAAGTGTTGAGTGCCGAGGTTCATGTGGACGTGCGTGACAAAGCATAAGGTGGGACCCGTGTGATCGACGGGTGGACACGTGTTGTCTGGAGATAGTAGTCAACTCTTCGTCAATTTCTCACATCTCGGGGATTCGCGGAATAGGAGGGTGAAGGATCGACGGTTCAACCTGCGAGGTTGCGAAGCTGCGAGGTTGCGAGAAGCGAGGAAGAAAGATAGTCGTTGGATCCGGATCACTGGAGAGCCATCGGATCTACACGTAGGATCGCGTATCGGGGTTTCGGAGGTTGAAGCACGTGATCTTGGCAACATAAACTACGAAGTCGCGAGACGCAATATCGCAACGGAAGGGTCGTGTGGGCCATAGCCAAGAGTAAGTGGAATACAGGTGGCACGGAGTCATCGGGATCTCGTCGTGAGAAGCCCCAAAATATTGACGTTAGGACCCACGATTCCGCGAAGCCCGATTTCCCGATTTGGATAGGGAGATCATAAGGAGAATTTCTGTGGGTATTGAAATTCTCGATAGGGAATTTGAAGAACCTTTTTAGTTCTTCAGGCCTAGAGAGAAGATCCTATGAGCGGGCATGCCTATGTGGTGCGACCCTGCGTCACATGGAGAAAATGAAGGTCCAATGGAACCACTACATCCTTGAAGAAGCAACATGGGAGATAGAGGATGCAATGTGGGAGGCCTACCTGTTATACACCAAAATGTCACACTTGACTTATGCACCTTCTTAAGTGTCACATGCAGTGTCACAAGTGTCATATGCACCTTACCAAGTGTTGCATTCACTTTTCCAAGTGTCGCAATCCCTTGACACCTTGAAAAATAGTTGTCACAATCCCTAAGTCATGTTGGAAGAAGAAGCCCTCTCATTTGACAGCAGAAACACACCTTTCTCTTGGAAAAATTGACCAATTTTTTGAAGTTTAGAAGGGTGGTGCTCCCCTACCCATACTTGGGGGGTGCTAGTGCTCCTTTGGCCTTGTTAAGGCGGCACCATGGCATTTTGTCTCTCACTAGAGGGGGCTTCAGTCTGGTTAGAGGAAAATGGGGGATTCTCCACCTCTTTTTAAGGGTCAACTCCGACTTAGATGAGGTTGTTGTGGTCGAATCCTACCCTATGGGATCTATCCTAGGATCTAATACCAAATTAAGGAGCCATTTCCTCAACCATATCCTTTATTAGATCATGGTGGTTGTACCTCTCAAACCTATATATTGAAGGTATTTCCAAGGTGAAAGGGGGAAATATTAGAGGTATCAAACCTTTAATTCTAGAGGAAGCATCAAGATTTTTATGTCAATATTCATGCAAGGGATGGATGAGGAGAGCTCGGGGAAGTGATTGCATCGTCAATCATGCTTTGTAAATTCCTTCTTTGGATTTCCAATTAATATCAACTTGTCCTATTCCCTTTAAGTTCATGTGTTATACATTTGCTTGTTTATTGTCGTTTCATTCTTCATATATAGATCTTCTTTGTATAATCATCTAGAGTAGGAAGAAGAGTTCCTTTTCTAGAATTTATAGGATTTCAGTTGTGTTGAGGAGTTTGGAGATCCAGCCTAGGGATTGGAGCAACGAGGACGAACATTAGAACAAGGTACACCGAGGACGAACATTAGAACAAGGTACACCACATTCTTCTTTTCTCTTGCTTGATTGATTGAGTTAGATATATAGGGAAAGTAGTAACAAATAGTTCACTTCTGTCTTTGGACCAAATATAGGAGTCTTGGTCCGAAGGGGAGATTAGCCTGTCCATAGGGTAATATTTCTCACTATCGAAAAATGGCAACTCCACTGGGGAAGGACTTTGACTAGTTTTTCCTCTGTTTTGTATTGAATCCCTTGCTTGTGATTAGATATTGCTTGTTTCAGATATATTTCCCATTCTCTCTTCCTCATTCAAGAGTGTATATAGTCATTGATTGGGTTTTCTAGGTTTTTAGTCTTTTTGAGCCATTTTTTGAACTTTTCCAGAACTAGCCCTCCTTTGTAGTTGACCACGGGGCACCTTTCTCCTAATTGATGCTCCCATGTAGTTGACCACAAGGTCTGATTGTCCTGGCTGGAAATCCCTTAGAGGCATGTAGGGAGCACCATAATACTCTGTCTCTTAAGGATAGGAGTGTCATTCTCTCCTTTTGAGGAAATTTAGGGTTTTTTCCTTGATTTACTAAGTCTGTTGAAGTGGATTTTTAACTGAGAAGTCTTCCAATTGTTTTTTGACTTTGTTTGATTGAGGATTTCATACTTATCATTCATTTTTATCTTTGTTGATATTGCAAACATCTTCTAAGTTGCGATATTGGTTCACCTTGCTTTTCACTAGTTTCGCCTTTGTCTCGTGATGTTTTCAATTATCTGATTGATTGGAAGAAGTATGTAAAGGTTTGATTGGTCTTGAGTTTCTTTTCAATATTCCTTGGAACATCTCTCTCTTTTGAATGATTGAAACTCTCTTGTTTACCACAATTCAGTCTTGAATACTTGTTCCTTGCTGCTCATTTTTAAGGATTGTTGAGTGATTATCTCTTTCTCTTTTCATTGTTTGGGTTATGGTTGGAGGAATTCTAACATTGTGCTTTCTTGTCGACGTTTGAGTTCTTGATTGAGCGAGTTATTTCACACTTAGTTTCTCTCATTTCTCTTCAGTTTTGAGTGCATTTCTTGTTTGATATTTTTACTTCATATTCTTTTGTATATGCATTAGATTCTCACATTGAAAGTAAGGAAGTAGAAAGAACTTGCATTTGATTTAGGTTCATTGCATTTATAATCAAACGAACAGAAATTGATTTCATTAAAAGTTTTGGGTGGTACATGTTCGTAGTTTGCATTTGGTAAAATTCAATTGGTTTATTCATTTGGGAATGGAAAAATAATCTTCTCCTTTCCATAGATAGAGTTCATCGAACATAAAGCTTTTCATCTCATTCTGTTGCACTCTTTTGGAGTTGAAGTCATAATATAATCAATTTCACTTCCATGCCCTTGAGTAAACAACAGCCTAAAAATCAATTCACTAATTAAAATCTATCTAGAAATTTTTCTTGCTAGGGCTCTGCAAACCTACATTAGCTTAAGTGCAGGGTTTTGGAATAGGTGTTGAGAATAAATTTCCAAAGCCATAAAAAAACATAGAATCTTGCAATAGGGAGAGAAAATCCAATTTTTGTATAAGCATATCCAGGACCCCCCTCTCACATAGGAGTTAAAAATGAGGTTGATTGCGGGAGATCAATGAAGATTACCCCTTAGAAGCTTAACCAAACATAGTGGAAAGATCGTATATTGGGTGTTCTTCTTGAAGTGTCATTGGTTGCATTAGGTATCGGTGCTTCATGAATCTCGAATCCATTCGAGGTCCTATGGAATTTACCAGTAATCTTGTCTTCAATCCTCTATAAGAATTCCAAACTTGATATCCTACCCATACGTTCAATCCTAACTGTCAATTGTACCCACCCGAAGGCTAACTATGAGTTGGTAACCTTAGTGGAATTTATCTTTAGGGTTCATACACAAGGTGACAGTGAAGGGGAGTCATTGTTGTACCTGGGTCAGACGTTGGTCAAAATCACTTGGGCTCCTTGGAGGGTAACCCACATAAATGTTAAGTTTTTATTGTTGTTATTAGGTTATTTCCAAATTACATGAGAATTCAATGCATTTCTGAAACAAAAGTGTAAAGAGGATCACTGAAAGAAACACAATCACAAGGTACATAACATTTTATCCTAGGAAACCCTCATGGGGGAGAGAACCCAACAAAAATTTCCTCAATAATAGATTGCCAATACAATGCCAAGACTAAGACCAAAATACCAAAGATAGACCAAGACTAAGCATGCGCCTCTCTTCTCCTTCCTCCTACAAATGCAACTGCCTTCAATATATGTGCACTAGATGAGTGAGTGAGTGTGTGTAAATGAGACACCAACATCACATATAAATACAAGTGTGAGATGGTGCTAGGGTTGTGCCTCTTCGTCTTGTTGAGCCGAATTCTCATAGAAGTCGCTAAAACCACTTTATAATTACTAGGGTACAAATTTACAAATACCATTATACAAATACAGTTTGACCAATTCACAAAAGGGGATTTTATCTTATACAAGACCCGACTTGATCAATCTGCAGAAGGGGATTTGATCTATAAAATAATAACTCAAATATAATTAGAATATTCTTCAAAGTTACAATATTTTAACACTTCCCCTTGAAAATAAGGGTATTCTACTGACAAGACTCAATGCAACATCATAAAGATAAGAAGAGGGAACCATCATCATCAACATCTGGAACATTGACTGGAACATCTATCAATCATCAGAAGTTTTTCTCATCACCAATATCATCATCTCTTACAACATGGAGATGCAGTAACATCATCATCATCATCAATATGAAGTTGAAACATAAACATCAATAGCACAAAGCTGGAACAACAACATTATCAATAGCATGACATTGGAACAACATCATCAACATCACGAAGTTGGAACACCAACATCAACAACATGTGGAAATAGAATGAGGCAGGTGCATCAACAATAAAATTTGTGGTAATTTGATAGACCGTCCTTACCGGACCTTCGATATATTCCTAGGAATCATAAGATTCCCTAGGATATAAAATCCTAACAAGATACCATGTGGTACTTCGACATACCATCCTTACCGGACCTTCAAGATCTGTCCAGGAATCATAACACTCCCTTGGATATAAAATCCTAATGGAGCTACCACTAATGACCACAGATGGAATATACATGCACATGTACTCTAACAGACCATCCTTACCGGACCTTTAGGATCTTCCCAGGGATGATTGATACCCTAGGATATAAAATCCTAAAGGAGCTATCCGTTGTTGGTTAGGATACCATAGTATCATCAGCATCACTCCCCCTTTTGATGGAGGTCCTTTCATACTACACCAATATTGTCTCTGAAGTACTCAAACTTCACGTGAGACAGAGGCTTGGTCAACACATCTGCAACCTTCTCATCTATGCCAACATATTGGAGCTTTACATCTCCCCTCTGCACCATATCATGAATGTAGTGGTACCAGATCTCTATGTGCTTCAACTTATCATGGAACATTGGGTTCTCCGTCATATTTATACAGATCTGGTTATCACATAGAATCACGATGGCTTCCATCTCTAGAACGAATAGACTTGTCAACAACTTCTGAAGCCATATGGTTTCACAATTGTGGAACATGCTACAATGTACTCTTCTTCTACTGTGCTGAGAGGAATACTGGATTGATTTATGATTTTCCATGAAGTCATGGATGACCCCAAACTAAAACAACATCCTAAAGTTTTATTTCTGTCTGAAGCACTTCCAGCCCAATCTGAATCAGTATAACCATACAGTATGAAGTCATGATCTCCAGTATAACAGAGACCATAATACAACGTACCCTTAAGGTATATCATCACATGCTTTGCAACTACAAGGTGAACACATTTGGGCTCCACATCAAAGCATATATCTAGCTTGGTATTCGTCAAATACATCAACGAACCAATAATTTGTCTGTATAGAGTAGCATCAACCAACTCTGATGAAGTATCAACCAAGAGCTTCAAATTCGTCAAATCTCTTTAGTATTTCAACTGCATACTTACCCTGGTTAAGGAATATCTTCTCTGGGCTCTACCAAACTTCAAGACCTAAGAAATAATGCATTGGGCCTAGGTCTTTCATCTCAAATTCAACGACAAGATTCTTCTTACAATCTGTGATGAGATTTTCTTCTCCTATCAAGAATAAATCATCCACATATAGTAGCAATATAATTGGTTCATCATTCATAACATTGAAGTAAAGGTTAGGATCAACTTTACTCTTGGAAAATCTCAAGTTTGTCAGGAAACTATCAATTCTTCCATACCAAGCTCTAGGAGCTTGCTTCAGCTCGTACATATATTTCTTCAATCTGTAGACATGAGTCTTTCTAACTTCAACTTCAAACCCTTGTGGTTTTTCTATATACACTTATTCTTCAATAACACCATTTAAGAAAGTTGTTTTCACATCCATCTAGTGCAACTTCCACTTCATTTTGGCTACAAGAGCTATGATGGTTATGATAGAAGTGTATCTCGATATAGGAACAAATGTTTTTTCATATTCAATACCTTCCTTTTGAGAGAATCCACGAGCCACAAATATTTCCTTATGTTTTTCAATACTTTTGTCTGTTGCATGTTTTATTTTGTATATCCACTTGGAAGATACCACATCTTTGTTCTTTGGTTTGGGAGCTACTTCCTATACATAATTCTTCATAATGGACTGGTATTCTTCTGTCATGGCGTCCATCCATTCTTTCTTCTGAACGAATTCTTCAAAGAAGGTAGGTTCCTTCTCTACGATATCACACATCAAGGCCATATAGCTGGAGAATGGATTAGGATTCTTTCTTTGTCTCATGGTTCCTTCTGGGGCACCATAATTCTCTGCATCTTGAATAAGCTCTTTCACCCAAGATGGCTTTCTCTTGTGAGAGATCATCATATGAGGATTTTTTCAAGATTTTATCATATCATGATCTTCTAGAATCTCATCATCAGGGGTAACTGTAACTTTCTTCATGGGTTCTACAACTCTAGGAGCTACAAGTTCTTCTTCATATGCTTCTTCAAGCTGGGATTTCCTTGATCTTTTGAGTGTTGCATATTCATAAAAGGTTACAACTCTACTAATCTCAATATTATGGTAACATGGTATGTAAATTTTGAAGGCCTTAGAGACCTCACAATATCAAACAAACATTCCCTTATTTCCTGAAGGATCCAACTTAGTTCTCTTTTCTTTTGGAACGTGTACAAATACTGGACAACCAAATATTTTGAGATGGCTTACTTCTGGCTTCTTTCTGGTGAACATTTCTTCGACATTTTTGAATCCAAGTACACTATGGGATAATTTGTTTCAGACATATATTATTGTTCTTGTTGCTTTAGCCCATAAGTGCATTGGAAGATATTGATCATGAATCATAGTCTTTATTGATTCCATAATAATTCTATTCTTTATTTCTGCTACACCATTTTGTTGAGTATTATAGGGAGTTGTGAGCTCCCTCTTAATCCTGAAATCTCTACAAAATCTTCCAAATTCATTTGAAGTATTCTCTCCTCCATTTTCTGACCTGAGTATCTTGATTTTCCTTTCAGAGAGGTTTTCTACCAAGGCTTTGAATTTTTTTAACTTTCCTAGTACTTCAGCTTTTGACTTCAAGAAATAAACCCAAGTCTTACGAGAGTAATCATCAATAAAAGATACATAGTATACATACCACTTAGAGTGGTTGATGGCATTGGACCACATACATCTGAGTGGAGAAGTTCCATAATTCCTTCTGCTTTATTGTCGCTTTTTGGAAAAGGATTCTTTATGTTCTTTTCTTGTACACATCCCTTGCATACAACTTCATGATCAACCTTTAGTTCTGGTAAACCTGTAACTACCTTGGTTATATATGGTAAGGATTTGTAGTTGATGTGAGACAGTATTCTATGCCAAAGTTCACAAGGACTTTCAATAGAGTGAGTCAAAGCTACATATGAGTGACCCTTTAACTTGTACAAACCACCTTCTTCTATTCCAATAAAAATTGCATATTCTATAGTTTTTCCTTTAGACCACATAAGAACTTCACCATCTATGAATGCAAACCTGAAACATTTCTTATCTAGGGCTGAAATAGAAGGTAAGTTCTTTTTCAAACCTGGTACATAGAGTACATCCTTCAATCTCATCAGAGTTCCTGAATCAAGTTTGTAGGTGGGTTCTCCCATTCCTTTGATTGGGTATTGATAATCATCTCTCACTGAAACTTTATGGGGGGAGTCCATTTCTATAGGGTTGGAGAGAGTGTTCTTCTGACCTGTCATATTCTTAGAGGCACCACTATCTATGATCCAAGTATCATCTCTAGGTATCACGGATCTTGAGAGAGGGGAAAACAAAACATCTTCTTCAATCTCTTCTTTAGCTAACTTCTTGGGTGGCTCATCATCTTCAACTGCATGGACATGATAACTTTTTTTTATTTATCCCCTTGTGTTCTTCCCTTCTAGAAAGACAATTATTAGCAATGTGTCCCATCTTATCACAATGATAACATTGGTAGGAGGATAAATCTTTTCCCTTTCTTTGACCCTTATGATATTTCTGGAATCTCTTTGGAGAGTGATATTATTTATGAAAATGGGTCTCCTTTTGAAAATGAGACTTTCCATTTCCACCCTTAGCATGAGAAATTAGGGCTTGATCTTCATCTCTTAAGAGGATGGCTTCTCAATTGGCCACTCTTGCTTCTTATTGAACACATGCTTCCCATAAACTATCAAATTGGAGTTTCTCTTTTCTTGCACAAATAGTTTGGATGAAGGCATCCCAAGGTCTTGTGAGACCATTAAGATTTGTCATCGTGAGTTCATATTCATATAAGTTTTCTCCAATTGCCTCTAATTATTCCTTGAATTGAGAAACCTTATAGAAATAGTCTTGAACTCTTTCTCCTTTTTGCATCTTTGTATTCTTGAGTTGGTTCTCAAGTTCATCTTCCAGTTGATGTTCTTTCCTTCATACATTTTGGTTAGGGAATCAAACATATATTTTGTATTATTCTTAGAAGACACTTGAGGGATCAAGTGGTCTTTAATGGAATCTACAATTATTCTTTTATCCTTAGTCATTTCCTTCTTTTACTTCTCTTCGGCTGCATTTTCTTTGGGTTCTGGTACATTTTCTTTTATGAATTTTACAGGTCCATTCTCTTCAAGAATGAGTCCAATTCTATACTTCTAGGAATGGAAAATGTTGTCACCTTCTAGCTTGTCAACAAGCTTGGTGCTTGCAAACATCTTGACTTGGAGCTAAGAAAATGACCAGAAAATGAAAGTGCTCAAAAAATGAAACTGAGCTTACTAGGAGATGTGCTAGGCTGAGGTGAGTTTACTGGAGCTGACTGTTTTAGAAAATTCCAAGTTTTACCCCTTGAAACTTGACCTGCGCAATTATGCACTGGTACTTTTGGTTTCCTAGTTTTTTGGTACCAATCAAAACTATGGTTTGACTTTCCAGAGAATCTAGCCACTGAATTTTTTTTCTTAAGCTGCCAAAAGATGTGCTAGGGTAGGGCACACTTCCTAAGGTGGTTTTTGGTCAAAAATTCATCTTCAATAAAAATCCATAATTTTCTTGAATGACAATAGTGACATCTAGATACCCAATGAAATATTGTCTATTCTGTCAAGCTCTGATACCATGCTAATTTTTTACTATTGTTATTAGGTTATTATAGTATAAAGAGGATCACTGAAAGAAACACAATCACAAGGTACACAAAATTTTATCCTGGGAAACCCTCATGGGGGAGAAAACCTAGAAAAAAATTATTCAATAATAGATTGCCAATAAAATGCCAAGGCTAAGACCAAAATACCAAATATAGACCAAGCATGAGCATGCACCTCTCTTCTCCTTGCTTCTGCAACTACAACTTCCTTCAAGATATGCGCACTAGATGAGTGAGTGAGCGTGTGTAAATAATACACCAACCTCACATATAAATACAAGTGTGAGATGACGCTAGGGTTGTGTCTCTTCAATTGGTTGAGCTGACTTCTCCTAGAAGTGGCTAAAACCACTTTATAATTAATAGGGGCCGAATTTACAAATACCACTATAAAAATACAGTTTGACCAATCCACAAAAGGGGATTTGATCTTATACAAGACCCGACTTGATCAATCCCCAAAAGGGGATTTGATTTATAAAATAATAACTCAAATATAATTAGAATATTCTTCGAAGTTACAATATTTCAATAAGATAGACTGTGAGGGAACTTGCACCAAGGTGTAAGTTTGTTAAGCATGCCACCAATGTAACTGATCCACCCACTCGATCTCAACCCCTTTTTCATATTGATCTTGCGACATTAGATTTCATGTGATGTTTATTTTCCCTAGAAAAACCTTAGGTTGAGTCTGTGTCTATGGTGTCAGTTCTTGGAACTACCAATGAAGGAACCCATTTGTTCGGGATATCATTTGTCTCTCCTTTTGTGGGACACGTTGGTCCTCATTATATTGCTACTTTGACTCTTCCCATACTCACTATTGGGTTACTGGTCTGGTTGTTTTCCACTCTGGTGAATGTAAATGCTTCTAGTGCTTCATCCTTAAGCACTCCACCCTAGGACCATCAACCTCATATCTGCCCTTTAACTTATTCGCTTGTGCGGTCTTCTTCCTGTTCTTCCTATTTTCCTAGTGAAATATTTATAGCTAGTGACCATGTGGATAAGAAGAAGAAGAAAAGGAAGAGTAAGAAGAAGAAAAATAAGTTAGGGGGAAAACTTCGAACTATTGTTCATCATGTTGGGAGTGGGTATAATGTTGACAAGTCTACCAAGACACATTGCAAGCCCAAATTCCCTTGCAGGATTTGTAAGGGTGGCCACCTTCTTAAGGATTTCCCTGGTATTCTAAAGGTTGTCGAAGTGTAGTATCAAGTTTCTCAACCTGTGTAATCAGTCACTGCAAGTCATGCTATTGACAAACCATCAACTAGTGATAATCATGATGTAAGTAATAAGGGTAAAGTCAAATTTCCTTTCTTGTTATGTAAGGAGATGCATCACAGTTACCTTTGCCCTCGTATGGATGAGGATTCATATATGTTGGAAAAGATTGTTGATTTCCATCAACAACTTCCATCTCCCAACCCACCATTGGTTGATGAACTGGTCAATATGGTTCCATCATCGGTTAATCTAGTTGATCAAGTGGCCAATTTGGTTCCATCCTCAATTAATTCAGTTAATCAAGTGTTCAATCTAGTTCCATCCTCGGTTAATCTGATTGATCAAGTGATCAATCCAAGTACCTCCTCGGTCGATCCAGTCCATCAAGTGATTGATTCGATATCCCCATCGGTTGATCCCACTCCTCTTTTGAAGAGTGAGGATGTTGCTCAGGTTTTTCTTGTTACTACAGATTCATCCGGACGAGGGGGAACTTCACCCATCCCAATGACACCCCCTTCAAGCAATGTGATTATTTCCATTGATTGGAATCGTCTAACAGAACCTTGTCTTCCTTCCTACTTGCCTTTTGAGATCATGGTTGAATTTTGTGGTAGGGCCATGATACCTAACACTATAATAGACTACGGTTCTTCTATTAACATCATGTCCTCGAATGCTTGGTAAGCTCTTGGTTCCACTCAGCTTGTGTCGGTGACTCAGAATATGTTGGATTTTAACAAATGGATTACTCGCCCTTTAGGTATCCTTCCTCAAATACTTGTCACTTTAGGAGGGAAAACTATCTATATTGATGTGATGGTAGTCCACGACCCCTTGGATTTTAATTTGCTCCTCAGGTGAGACTATGTTTATGCTATGAAGGCTCATGTGTCCACAGTATTTAGAGTGACGTGTTTCCCTCACAATGGAAACATAGTGACCATAGACCAGATTTCATTCATTTCCCCCCATATGATGGTTAACCATCTGACTTCCTTGAACGATCCTTACATGCCAGCGACATCCACTCTGCCATAGGTCAATTGTGTGGCAAATTTTCCCATGCGTTCAACTCCAAATGAGAAGGAATCTCTCCCTTCTTTTGATTTATATCTGGTCGTTGACATGGTGATCTATTTGATAAGGATATTGGAGCCTGATCTCCCTACCCCTATCACGACCCTCGACATGCATTCCTTCTAGAGTCTGGTTCTTCCATCTAGCAAATATCTCTTGGAAGCCATGATTCAGGTTTGTCTCTTGACACATATTCCTTCCAAAGCATTGTCCTCTTGGAATCCATGATCAAGTAGAGGTCATTGAGAATAGTTTATTTGCAGATTTCAAGCTCATTAAAAAATGAAATGAGGATCGATCATAGTTCCCTTTCTGTGTCAATCTCATTAAAAAATGAAACAAAGGGTCTCAAGCATAGTTTTTTCTAGTTTCAAGCTTGTGTAAAAATGAAACCTACCTTATGAGCATAGTTTTCTTCTCTATGACAAGCTTGTTAAAAAATGAAACAAAGTTCTGGGAATCAAATCCAGAGGTAATGAGCAAAGTTATTTCATTTTTCAATATCGTTAAAAAATGAAACAATTGCCTCTCCCATTGGGTCGAGTCTATTACTAGATCTCATAAATATTGAGTCGATTCTTTCACTAGATCTCATAAATGTTGAATCGAGTCTTTCACTAAATCTCATAACGTAACCTTCATTTCATCCACCTCTGTCAATTGATCCTCTTTCTTCCTCTGGTGAAAATTTTCCTATTTGTAACCAGGAGTCTATTGGGTATATAAATTGGCGATAGGATAAGATTCAATGGATGAAATAAAGCTTGGGGAGGCATGTCTCCAACCTTTAGACATCATGTTGGAGAAAATCCACTAGCTTCCATCACACAAGCTGGGGAAAAATTACCAACTATCCATGGGTCTCGTTTGAGACCTTTAGACATTACATTGGGAAGTTTTGATCTCAGTGTTTTTTCTTTCTCATGCTCATTAATACATGAGAATAGGTTACCGAGTACACTTTATCTCCTTTTCAGACTCGTAAAAGATATATGAAAAAGGAACTCTTTGGAGTTCCCTTTAATCTCTTTTTAGACTCCCTAAACATGAAAATATTGTCGAGTGACTTGCTTCATTTCACACTCATTAAAAGGTTTGAAAGGGCGTCTTTCGAGTGGTAGTTTATATATTTTTTGGCCTCGCAAGACTAATTATGAAAAAGGAATAATATAGTCAAGCATGACTAGAAGAGTTCTCAGTGTATTGTTTTACACTTTTTTTGGGCTTGGGAGACTAAATTTACGATAAATTCATCCATGGAGTCGTCTTTAAGTTCTTTTCAGACTCTCTAAATGTGAAAAACCATCGATTTTACCTTCTTTGGGATTGTAAAACTATGCATCGAAGGACCTATGTGAGTCCAATATTAAGGACCCATACAGGGCCGAACCCCTCCTTCCTCAGGTTCATTAAACATATGTTGAGGGACTCATCTAAAGGATGAGCTATATCGAGCATCTATTACCCTCCTCAAGCTCGTTAAAAAAGAAAGAAGTACTTATCTATCTGGATGGGAGAAAAAATTGAAGGAAGTGGGTCAAGTTTTTGGAATCCTTTATGGAAGCTATTGTCGCCCTTGAACATGGCACATATTTGTGTCTCATCTTACAATTCGGTAATCTGCTTTTCTCTAAGTCATACTAATTCTATGTGTCATCATACTTTTTCGTTCCATTCAAAGAGTGCTCTTATTTTTCATCACATTATGTTCTTGGTACTCGTTGGGTCAAATGATTCTAAGTCACTTTTCGTGCCTCATCATTTTCAAGGGAAGTTTCACTTCAAACAATCCATCTATAGTATTATCAACTTCCATTTAATATGTCGGTCCATACTCATTCGATCTACCATATTACATCACTTTCCTATGTCAGTTTCATGTCGATGATGGGGGATACATCAAGGCCCTCCTTACACGAGTCTATTCCTGTCAAATTCAACACATTATCCGAGAATTAGAATTAGAAACCAGTTAGTACCTTGGGACCTTCATGCCTCTATGGTAGGCCTCCTCACTTTCGACAGTAGGATTACATCATTGATCTCTGATTGGATGATTCCAAGATTGTTTGACCTCATCTCATTTATTCACATTCACTGGAATGTAATAGAGTACCTTGGGAGTAATCTCCATCACTAGTGATTTCCCTTGTAATTGTTAATGATATACATCAATGACTGGTAATCAAGTGGTTTCTCCCATGTTCGACATCAAATCATCTATTCACACGGATAGATTCGTACCGCATTGGGATCAGGATGAAGACCATGGGTTGGGCACTCACTTTGTTATGTGCTTTTCCCAGGCTTTGATGGAGACCATTTGAGCATATAAAATATTTTAGTACAATCATAATGTTGGCAATATTACTGATATATAAATTGACACATAGATCCACATTGTATTGATCCATGGCTATGCTTTGTCATTTCGTAGATCCAGTGTGTATTTTTCATGGCTACGATCAGTTCATGTCATGGAGGTATGGATCCACATTATATCTTTGGTGGCCATATCCTTAGTTAGTATTTTCATGGATTCGTAGTGTATTGGTTGGAGACCATGCTTTGAGTCATGTCGTATTCCGAGCATAGGTATGCATGCCTCAGAAATGGAACATATATTGTGTATTGATTCATGATTGTTTGCAGCCTCTATCGAGTTCTCCTACTCCAACACACTTGCATTGAAGAATTTGTAAAGTGTTTCAGCCATCAGTTTCTCTTCTAACCTCACACTTTAGGGTTCATTTGTTACACACCAAAATGTCACACTTGAGTTACACACCCTAAGTGTCGCAAAGTGATGTATGCACCTTGTTAAGTGTCACTTGCACTATTTCAAGTGTCATATGTGTTGGACACACCTACCACACTTAGAGTGTGGGGGGGG
>ML777310.1:869841-918967 GCA_009831015.1 Picea engelmannii | reverse complement strand
TTTTGTCACTTCTCTTTATTATTTAAATAATCCACCTTGACTTTGTCACTTTACTTTATCATTTAAATAATGATTTATTCTTTTAGGTCACTTTGACTTCTTTGACCTTGGGGGCTTCAAGCCTTCATGTGGGGGTCCTTCATATTCGCAAGGCCATAACTCTCAAACCATGAGGAGTTATGTGAAATTCCACATACCACCGAAAATGGCATGACAATAAATATCCATCTAGGATAGTTTCACCAACAGTTTCCTTGATCTTCATCTCATTATTCCACATACAAGCATGGGTCCTCCAACCATTCTTCTAGGATAACTCAATCCACAAAGCGTCTTCCCATGAGGGATTTCACCATAAGGGGACCACTTTGGAGTTCATCCATTTGTGCACCTTATCAATCATGATAAGAAAATAATGAGAGCATGGGTCCTCCAACCATTCTTCTAGGATAACTCAATCCGCAAAGCGTCTTCCCATGAGGGCTTTCACCATAAGTTGACCACTTTGGAGTTCATCCATTTGTGCACCTTATCAATCATGATAAGACAATAATGAGTCATCTATACATTTTTCCAACAATGCATCATATACCAATGAAACCACATTGATCCATATTCATCATGTATCAATGACAACTCATTGATCCATCTTCATCATATCAATGACAACTCATTGATCCATCTTCATCTATGCATTATCATCAAGGAAAATACATATTATATTACATCAATCATCAATCAATCAATCATTTGACATCAATCAATCACTTGACATCAATCAATCAAACCATTGGCATCGATGACAACATGATCCAACAATATGCACCTTACCAAGTGTCGCAACCCCTTGACACCATGAAAATAGTTGTCACAATCCCTAAGTCATGTTAGAATAAGAATCCCTCTCATATAACAACAGAAACACACCTTTTTCTTGGAAAAATATACAAATTTTCGGAATTTTAGAAGGGTGGCACTCCCCTACACATATTGGGGGGTCACCATCTCTCCTTTGGCATTTTTAAGGGGTATCCATGGCGCTCTTTCTCTCACTAGGGGGGGCGTCAGTCTTGTTAGAGGAAAATGGGGGATTCTCCACCTCTTTTTAAGGGTCAGGTCTGACTTGGATGAGGTTGTTGTGGTCGAATCCTACCCTATGGGATCTATCCTAGGATCTAATACCAACATTAGGAGTCATATCCTCAACCATATCCTTCATTATCTCATGTTGGTTGTACCTCTCAAGCCTATATATTGAAGGTATTTCCAAGGTGAAAGGGGGGAGGATTATAGGTATCAAACCTTTGATTCTGGAGGAAGCATCAACATTTTTATGTCAATATTAATGCAAGGGTTGGATTAGGAGATCTTGGAGAAGTGACTACATCGCCAATCATGCTTTGTAAGTGCCTTATTTGGCTTTCCAATTAATATAAACTTGGCCTATTCCATTCAAGTTCATGTGTTCTACATTTGATTGTCTATTGTCATTTCAATATTCATAGATATATTTGCTTTATATAATCATTTAGAGTAGGAGGAAGAGTTCCTTTGCTAGTCTTTGCAGGATTTCAGTTGCATTGAGAAATTTGGAGATCAAACCTAGGGATTGGAACAATGAGGAAAAACATAGCAACAAGCTACACCACATTTTTCTTCTCTCTTGATTGATTGATTGAGTTAGATATATAGGAAAAGTAGTAACCACTTGTTTACTTTTGTATTTGGACCAAAGATAGGATTCTTGGTCCAAAGGGGAGCTTAGCCTATCCGCAGGGTAATATTTCTCACAACACTACCCACATTTGTTTTGAATTTTTTATGTAAATATCATTGTATATAATATTGATGTGCACTAAGGATGGTGAAAACATCTATGGGGAGGGGAATGTAACACCCCTAATTTTGATTCACATAGTAGTAATGTATATGTGCCATATGATGAATGGTTAAAAGTTGAACAATGTAATATGTAAATGGAACATTGAGTAATAAAAATACAACACAAGTTGCATATGGACAAGGATGAAACAATGGGGGGATATGATTCCATAAGAGGGGAAAGAAAGGAGGCTTAGGGGGATCAAGGGGGGCAGAGAAAGAAAATATTATTCCATCCATAAGCCTAAGTCCTTAGCTTTATGTTTCCTAAGTCCTTTGACCTTGGAATTATTGGGAAAGAGAGATAAACTAGATTCTTAGGAAGACATGGGGTCAATCATAGGCATGCAAAGGGGAATGATTGTCCATTATATTTGGAGGTTTTGTTCTCAAAGCTAAGTTTCTATACTAAGACTGTAATATAATTATGGAAATGGTTGTTATGAAAATGTTAGTGATATTTCTTGTAACAGGGGGTAAAATGCGAAGAAAGGGGTTAAAAACCCACTTACCCTAAGTTTGGGATGCAAATGCGTCTGTGTTTAAGTGGAAATCAAATCTGGACGGCAAGGATTCATGCGCCCAGATCAACGGCGCGCATAGGATTCTGGAGCCCCCCCACCTTTCTACCTTTAAGCGGAAGGGGGGGGTCCAGAATCGAGGGTGCACCTCTTCAACGACTCCGATCGAAGCGACCGGATCAATGACGTGCGGGGTGATTTCGGACCCCCCCCCACCTTTCTACCTTTAAGAGGAGGGGGTGGGTCCAGAATCGCGGGCGCATATCTCTGACAGCTGCGATTGGAGCGCCCGGATCAACGGCGCGCAGGCAACCCTAACATCCTCTGTCCTTCTGCGTTTAACCAACGTGGGCCCCTTTCCTATCGTGTAATCTTTTGTGCCATCTGTTCTCCTCCTGGCCGTGTGATGAGGCTCGCTCCCTTTAGTCCTTTATTATCCTCCAACATATGTCTGCCTTCCCTTTTCTGGTCCATGTGGTCCCTCCCTCCATCTCATCATCCACTCGCCTTCCGCCATGTGTCTTCCCCTATAACCTCTTTCGCATCTCATCACTTCATGCCTCGCCCTCATAGTCTTGGCGCCACTACTTCCGTTATGTGCCCCATCTCTTGCGTTGGCCTACATGCCCATTCATTAGGTCGTTCAGCTAATCCAGGTGGCAGCGCGAAGGGTCTTCCCCGTCGCAAGGGTGACGAGTTGGCCGGGCTATCCTCAATCCCGATGAAGCAGTTATTAAGACAGTTGGTGGTGGTTATACATCGCCTCCGCCATTATGGGAAGGTCCGACGACGAGTTAAGAGCACATCGATTCGCCTACGGAACTGTCAGAAGTTCGATTGCATCCGTTGTAGGTGCACGACCATTCAAAGATTGCTGGTGCAAATTGTCAGAGGCCATGCAGACACAAAGCCTTTAATGCAGCGCCTCGATTTTATTGCAGTTGTTGTTTGACTATATGTAGGCATTTTTTCCATTTTAGTATCTATTGATGCTTGAGCAGAGCTCCCGTTTGTAAAGTTTTAATGAAGCACTGATACTCTGGTTATGCATAGACTTTTGAGACTTCTTGTCTTATGAATGTCAATTTCTTTCATGTCTCTGTTTACACTGTGTTAGAACAGCTCGAAATTGGAGGATCCAGTCAAGTTGTAGCTGTTATAGGATGATGAACGTTGGATCATTGTATCAGTTACGTCGTTTCTAATCAGTTCTTGTGATTTTCCCAGCGCTGAGTGACTTGGAATTGGCGGATCTAGTCAAGTCCCCTTTCAGTTTCTTGAGACCCTGAACCAAGAGGATCTTGCATTCAGAGTTTTTCTTCTGCAAACTGTTGTAAGCCTGTTTCCCAAAGTCGTTTGTTCACCCTCCTTATCAAGTCTTCCACCTATTCACCCTTTAATCAACTCACTGGCTGAAGTTAGATCAAGACCTCCCTTGTTCCCTGCATGCTAGACCCAGTCCCTGAGTTAGAATGATATTTCCCCGAGTCTCTATCCATCTGATCATCTATTAAAAACTATCGTGACATAAAACTGATGGGTGTCGGGCTCTGCTCTTGCAAGCAATCCAGGAGCGACTTCTGACGCTAACATTTCTAGCGTCGTTGCCGGGGACGAAGTTGAATATTTTCCCTGGGATTGAACGACAATGATCAGTTGATTCTGAAGGTGCATCAGATATCAGAACTATCGAGATTGCTACTGTGCACCTGGCGACTCCATTTTGACGACTCCGCTGGGGAGAACCTGTTCTATTAATTGTGGCTTTCAGAGGCAGACACACGCGGTCTCATCCACAGCTACCTCTAGCTACACCTGAAGTTGACCCAGAGGTGGTTCTCAGAAGAGGAAAGAGCTCTGCAAAAGAAGTTTCCATCGCCGAAACCGGTAATCCACCATCTCCTTCTATGAGAACTCCTTTTTCTCCTCCTCAGTTTCTTAATAGACCTCCTTCAGAGGTTTCCTGTTTCTTGAATTTTGGGAGTGTTCCTGCTGAGTTTTCCCCTCCTGATCTGGGATTGGAGGGAGAAATCCTTGTCACTCCCCTTTCTACTAAAGTTGTTCCTTGGCGTAGACCTGGGACTACAGAAGATTTCCACACTCTTGCACAAAGAGGGACACCTGGTGACTTGAACTCGTTATCCTTCTCCTTGAATCCTCTCTTGTTCCCCACTCCACTTCGAGACTCATCCCTGGTAGCCCCTTCGCAAACCCCTTCTCCTCCTAGTTCCCCTCCACCTAATATTCTGATGGCTGGTGCTAATCCCCTTCTAAATAGAATGGATGTCATAGTCGTTGCCAGATATGCCCCCTTAATCCTACCCCATCCCATGAATCCTCTCCCTGTTGGAGACTATTTGAAATACATGCCCAAGTTCACTGGAGAAGGGGACATAACTGCAAAAGAGCACTTGGCCTCTTTCTACAGTTATGCAGACAACCTAAACATTGAAAATGAAGATGTCTGGATGAGATTCTTTGTCCAGAGCTTGGATGGCGAGGTGAGGAAATGGTTTAGAGGATTGCCCCCTGGATCTATTGCTGGAATTGAAGCCCTAGATAATGTTTTCTTGAGGCAGTGGGGAGATAGGAAGGATTTCATGTATTACATGACAGAGTTTGGGTCTCTGAAGAAAATGGAAGGAGAGTCTGTCTCTGACTTCTCCAAAAGATTCAATAAGATGTATAATAAGATCCCCGCCGAGATAAAGCCCTCAGAAGCCTCTACCCAAATTTCCTATGCTTGTGCTTTCGGCCCTGATTTCTGCCTTTTATTGAGGGAAAGAAGAGCCACCTCCTTATCTCAAATGCAAGATGCGGCCATAGAAGTAGAATCCAACATATTAGCAGTTGACAGACTGAGGAGCAAGGTTGACGCAGATAGAAGGAAGGGAAAATCCGAAGCCTCAACTTCTGGCACATTGGTGCCCCACCCTCAGGTGGATGAATTGACCAGGATGGTGAAGTCTCTGTCTGCAGAGATAGAGAGAATGAGGATGGAAGGTAGAAAAGCATACAAAGCTCCCCAAAAATCCGAAAAGGGAGGAGGTTTCAGAAGACCAAATAATTTTGCTCCCTCGAATGTGCAAAAGGAAAGAGGAAGAGACAGAGAAGACCAGAGAATTCAGGCCCCTTTTCAGAACAATTTTGTGGCCGAAGATGAAGAAGGGGAAACAGACGATCTAGAGCCTAAGATCCATTTCTTCGGAGAGACTCCCCCTTTTCCTCATCTCACCCAAGCGGCTTACGAAGAGTCTCTTATAGATAATCAGCTAAATGAATTGAGCAAAGGAGACAAGGTTAGCGGCGGCTGAGGCAAGTACAACCTGAGGTCTGACAAAAAGACAGCAGCACCTAATATTACTGAGAAATCCACTAGAATAGAGAAACCTACTAATGAAGTAGTAGACGGCCACAGAGGTAAGAAGGCTCAACCCCTCTCTCCCATTGTCCACAATCATGTCCCTGAAATAAGAGAAATTCCAAAGCTTGCATCTTCTTTTAATTTTGAGCATGAGATTCAAAAAATCAGAATCCCTGTGCCCCTCACTGAGATAATCAAACATGAAGAATTCAAAAAATGCTTCTCTGATATTTTGCAGTCTGAAGCCTCATCCCCTCCCACAAACTCCATAAACCTCCAAGATGAAAGGCCAGCAGTTGTTCTAGGCCCCATGGTAGAAGATAGAGATGATTCATCCCCTCCTTTCTACATGTCCCTGAACATACATGATAAAGTGCTCCACAACTGTTTGATGGACTCAGGGGCTTTTCACAACCTCATGCCCAAAACTATCATGGAAGATCTAGGACTAGAAGTCACCCAAGCCTATCATGACCTCTATTCCTTCGACTCTAGGAGAGTTCAGTGTCTTGGAGTTATTAAGGATCTGGTTGTGACTCTGTTTCAACTGCCCATGAAAAGTGTGTTCATGGATATTGTAGTGGTCGATGTTCCCCCCAAGTTCGGTATGCTGTTGTCAAGGTCTTGGATAAAAACACTAGGGGGAACCTTGCAAATGGACCTCACATATGCTACTATCCCAGTGTTTGGAGGAGAGCATAGAAGACTATACAGGGAAGCCCAACTGGCCTACATAATCAGTGATGAAGCCAACCCTACCAACCATCCTATATTCACCTTGGAAACTGATTTAGGCTCCATTTTACTACAGCTCACCCATGTCCCCGAGCCTCCTCTCAAACTCAGAAAACAGCCTACTGTTTTCCATGAATTTCCTCCCTCCGTCACCCCAATTTGGAAAATGTTTTTTGATGGAGCCTGTTCCCAAGAAGGCGTTGGTCCTGGGGTGTTTTTTGTGTCCCCTTCTCAGGAAACCATATCCCTGTCATATAAGCTGGAATTCAAAACCACCAACAATGTGGCAGAATATGAAGCTCTTATCCTAGGATTAAGAGCCGCAAGGGAAATGGGAATTCAAGAAGTAGCAGTGTTCGGAGATGCCGAATTGGTAGTCCAGCAGATCAGAAGCGCTTATCAGGCCAAGCATCCTCGACTCAGGAGTTACAAAAATGAGGTATGGGACCTTATTGACATTTTCTTCTCAGCGTTTAACATTTCCTTCATCCCAAGAGAGGAGAACACAGTGGCAGATTCCTTGGCTACATCAACAAGAAATTTCAAAGTACCCCTGCTGCCCAAGCTTAGATATGATGTAGAAGTAAAATACAGGCCCTCCATACCTGACAATGTCAAGCATTGGAAGGTGTTTGAGGATGATCTTGAGATCAAAAAATTCTTGGAGACTATCGAAGAATTTTCAGAGATGCATATCGACCAAGATTCCACCTCTGAGGAAGGTTTTGATGGGGATAAGCTGCTGAGTAGAATAGCAAAGCATGACACTATTAAGTTGCCTAGAAATCACATTCCGAGGAGATTGGTCCCATTAGAGAGTTTGTTCGATGGGAACGACGTGGCGGTAAAGGGGAGAGTTTCAGGTGATGATGTTGACACAGCTGAGTGCAACATTGGCACACCAGAGGAGCCTAAGTTTGTCCGGTTTTCAAGGTGTTTGACCAAGGAGTAGAGAGTTGAATATACCGAGTTGCTGAGAGAGTTCATTGATGTGTTTGCATGGACCTACGAAGACCTCAATACGTATGATACATCATTCATTGAACACAAGATCCCGCTGAAGGAAGAGGCTAAGCCATTCAAGCAGAAGTTGAGACTGATAAATCCCATGTTGCTACCTATCATGGAGAAAGAAGTGAAGAAGTTGTTAGATGCCCAAATCATTGTCCCCTTAAGATATTTCGATTGGGTGGCCAATTTGGTCCCGGTAAGGAAGAAAAGCGGGGAAATAAGGCTCTGTGTTGATTTCAGGAACCTGAACAGGAGATCAAGGAAAGACAATTATCCCCTTCCCAACATGGAGCACATATTGCAGAAGGTCACTGGTGCATCTAGAATATCCATGATTGATGGCTTCTCTGGTTACAATCAGATATCAGTCATGCCTGAGGACAGGGAAAAAACGGTCTTCACCACTCCTTGGGGCACATTCATGTATGCCAAAATGCCTTTCGGACTGATGAATGCAGGAGCAACATTTCAGCGAGCCATGGACATAGCCTTCATCAGGGAGAAGGACCAGTTCGTGGTAATCTATCTAGATGACATCACGGTTTTCTCCAGGACAGACAAGGAGAACTGCCACCATTTGAAGAAGGTTTTCCTGAAGTGTCGAAGGTTTGGCCTATCTTTAAACCCCAAGAAATCCTTGTTCGCTATGAAGGAAGGGAAGCTATTAGGCCATAGAGTGTCAGCAGAAGGAGTGAGAATTGACCCCAGCAGGGTAGAAGCAATTTAGACCCTATCACCTCCCAGATCCAAGAAGGAAGTCCAGGCCTTTCTGGGGAAGATTAATTTTCTGAGGAGATTCATCTCGAATTTTGCTGAGCTAGTGAGACACATCATAGCCATGCTCAGAAAGGGAAATGAAGTGAAATGGACCGCTGAACCCAGGTAATCTTTTGTCCAAATAAAAATGCCATTGACTGAGGCATCGGTGTTGATCATTCCTGACTATTCCAAAGATTTCCTGATTTTTTCTTTTGCTTCTTGTGATACATTAGCAGCGGTCTTATTGCAGAGAAATGATCAAGGGCGAGAGCAGCCTATTGTCTTCTATAGCAAGGCATTGAGAGATGCAAAACTCTGGTACGAGGCCATGGAAAAGCAGGCCTATGCCCTGGTGAAAGCTCTCAAAACTTTCGGAGTCTATGTCTTGCACTCAAAAATCACTGCATATGTTCCTTTGGCCTCTGTGAAGGACATTCTTACACAACCCGACATAGACGGAAGAAGAGGTAAGTGGATCACCAAGATCCTAGAGTTTGACCTAGAAATCAAGCCCACCAATTTGATAAAGGGGCAGGGTTTAGCCAAGTTGTTGGCTGAATCCAATTGCAAAGCTTTAGGAATTAACTTCATCAACGAGCAAGCTGAGTCATCCAACAAGTGATTCTGGGGTGCCTTATCACAAGCAGTATGCGCCTGGTACAAGGACATCTTGTATTTTCTGCAAGAATTGAGGCCTCCTGATGGAATGGAAAAGAGCAAGACGAGAGCTTTAAATCTCAAAGCAGTCAAATATTGCCTCATTGACCAAGCCTTGTATTGGAAGGACCCCCTGGGGGTATTTTTAAGGTGTCTAGACCTGCAAGAGGCCCAGAAGGTTATGATTGATTTCCATAGCAGTCTCTGCGGAGGTCATCATTTTTGGAAGACCACGGCTCACAAGATCCTCTGGGCTGGGTACTACTGGCCCACTTTATTCCCTGACGTCTGCAGATAAATCAGAGCTTGCATCAAATGCCAGAAGTTCTCAGGAAAGCAACAACTCAAATATCTGCCATTAAAGCCTGTAGTAGTTTCATCACCCTTTCAGTAGTGGGGATTGGACTTCATTGGAGATATCCATCCTCCCTCAAGTGGCCAGCACAAATGGATCCTCACTGCGACAGATTATTTTACCAAGTGGATAGAGGTTGTTCCCACCAGGAGCACTTCCCACAAAGCAATTCTCAGCTTCCTGGAGGATATCATATCCATATTTGGCTGCCCTAGCAAAATTGTCACTGATAATGCCTCCCCCTTTCGGTCTGAGCCTCTGGTCAAGTTCTGTGAGCAATTTGAGATTTCGCTAATTCACTCTACTCCCTATTATCCTCAGGGAAATGGACTGGCAGAATCCCCCAATAAAATCCTGATCAAGCTCATTAAGAAATTACTGGAAGACAATAAAAGGGCATGGGATTCAAAGCTCAAATTTTCTCTATGGACTGATCGGGTGACAACCAAGAAGTCCCTGGGCATCTCACCTTTCCAACTTGTCTACGGAACAGAGGCCATTTTCCCTACTCAGCTCGCCTTACCTGTGGAAAAATTTCTACAGGACCTTGAAGGAAAGCCTGACAATATGGTCAGAAGGATTCATCAGATGGTGGAAGTGCAGTAGATCAGAGAGCAGGTCATGAACAGGGCCTACGATCATCAACAGAAGATCAAGCAGGCTTTTGACAGGAAGGGCAGAAAGAAAGAATTCAAGCAGGGTGATATGGTGCTCAAATGGGATGCACCCAAGCAGGACAGAGGCAAGCACAGTAAGTTTGATTCCCTTTGGTATGGGCCTTTCAAGATCCTTGACGTATTTTCGAACAACACTTACAGATTACAGGATCTGGAAGGCGAAGAATTTTTTAGTGGCCCAGTGAATGGGCATTTCTTGAAAAAATGTTTTCTGTGAGCCGCAGTCGGCTCTTTTGTTTTTGTAAATATTGTTTTGTTTGGTTTCCAGTTTAATAAATGACCCCATAGCCCAACAGCAAGGCACTGAATCTACAAAAGAGTCCTTAGAGCATCACAAGGACGACTCTATCCCCCATGGAGCCAAATGTTAGTGATATTTCTTGTAACAGGGGGTAAAATGCGAAGAAAGGGGTTAAAAACCCACTTACCCTAAGTTTGGGATGCAAATGCGTCTGTGTTTAAGTGGAAATAAAATTTGGATGGCAAGGATTCACGCGCCCGGATCAACGATGCTCATAGGATTCCAGAGCACCCCCGCCTTTCTACCTTTAAGTGGAAGGGGGGGTCCGGAATCGAGGGTGCACCTCTTCAACAGCTCCGATCGAAGCGACCGGATCAACGACGTGCGGGGTGATTCTGGACCCCCCCTGCCTTTCTACCTTTAAGCGGAGCGGGGGGTCCAAAATTGCGGGCGCATCTCTCCGACGACTGCGATTGGAGCGCCCGGATCAACGGCGTGCAGGTAACCCTGACATCCTCTGTCCTTCTGCATTTAACCAACGTGGGCCCCTTTCCTGTCATGTAATCTTTTGTGCCATCTATTCTCCTCCTGGTCGTGCAATGAGGCTCGCTCCCTTTAGTCCTTTATTATCCTCTGACATATGTCCGCCTTCCCTTTTCTGGTCCATGTGGTCCCTCCCCCCATCTCATCATCCACTCGCCTTCCGCCATGTGGCTTCCCCTATAACCTCTTTCACATCTCATCACTTCATGCCTTGCCCTCATAGTCTTGGTGCCACTACTTCCGTTATGTGCCCCATCCCTCGCGTTGGCCTACACGCCCATTCATCAAGCCGTTTAGCTAATCCAGGTGGCAGCACGAAGGGTCTTCCCCATCGCAAGGGTGTCGAGTTGGCCGGGCTATCCTCAATCCCGATGAAGCAGTTATTAAGATAGTTGGTGGTGGTTAGACATCGCCTCTGCCATTATGGGAAGGTCCGATGATGAGTTAAGAGCACGTCGATTCACCTACGGAACTGTCAAAAGTTTGATTGCATCCACCGTAGGTGCACGACCATTCAGAGATTGCTGGTGCAAATTGTCAGAGGCCATACAGACGCAAAGCCTTTAATGCAGCGCCTTGATTTTATTGCAGTTGTTGTTTGACTATATGTAGGCGTTTTCACCATTTTAGTATCTATCGATGGTTGAGCAGAGCTCCTGGTTTTAAAGTTTTAATGAAGCATTGATACTCTAGTTATGCATAGACTTTTGAGACTTCTTGTCTTATGAATGTCAGTTTCTTTCATGTCTCTGTTTACGCTGTGTTAGAACAGCTCGGAATTGGAGGATCCAGTCGAGTTGTAGCTATTATAGGATGATGAAGGTTGGATCACTGTAGCAGTTACGTCATTTCTAATTAGTTCTTGTGATTTTCCCCGCGCCGAGTGACTTGGAATTGGCGGATCCAGTCAAGTCCCCTTTCAGTTTCTTGAGACCGTGAACCAAGAGGATCTTGCATTCAGAGTTTTTCTTCTGCAAATTGTTGTAAGCCTGTTGCCCAAAGCCGTTTGTTCACCCTCCTTATCAAGTCTTCCACCTATTCACCTCTTAATCAACTCACTGGCTAAAGTTAGATCAAGACCTCCCTTGTTCCCTGCATGCTAGACCCAGTCCCTGAGTTAGAATGATATTTCCCCGAGTCTCTATCCATCTGATCATCTATTAAAAACTATCGTGACATAAAACTGATGGGTGTCAGGCTCTTCTCCTGCAAGCAATCCAGGAGCGACTTCCGACGCTAACAGAAAACTATGTGGAAATTATGCCAATATGCAAGGGAAATTATTGGGATTGAGTAAAATTAATTACAACTTAGAATCCCTGGAGTCCCCAGTAGTGAGATTCGTAGTCGGTCTGTGTTGGAGCCCTGGAGGGAAGTGGGATATCCCAAGGGACTACATGGAAGAGAAGGGGATCCCATTCCTTAGGTTATATAGGATGATAATGAAAGAGAGTTTGTGGATAGGGATAGTTGTAAGAGTTTACAGATTGTGCAATTTTAGGAAATGGGCTATGTGAAGAGAGCTAGAGCCAACCATAGATGAGTTTTCCCTTATGGATTCACAACCTTATCTCGAGGGTGGCCTCATTGCAGATAGATTAAGTGAAACAGAGAGCCTATCATTGGGTGGAGTACCCTTCATCTATAGCCAATTGGTGGTTATTTCCCAGAAAAATAAGTGTTATGATTTATTTATGATTATGTTGAATGAATATTATTTATGTTACGAATTAAATGTTGTTTCTATTTTCATGTATAATCTTGCCTCTATGAATATGAATGATTTAATTGTGTTCTCATAATCTTGCATTGTCATATATACATGCATTAATAAATTAATGGAAAGATAATGAGGAAAATTGGTACGGGAGCTATAGAATGGTGATTTAATCCTAATCAGATGGCTAGGTATGTTACAAATTGGTATCAGAGGAAGATGGTGGAAATTGTGGTTTCAAGAATTACCCCATAGCCTCAATAGAGGACAAAGGTTGTTGGGTATGTTATGAATTGGTATCATGGCATAATTTTAAGTTAGTGGGAGGAATTCAGAGTACCCCACCACCTCAACAATGTTATAGGGGTGGTTGGGTATGTTACAAAGATGGCATCCACAAATTTCCATTCTTATATATTAAATTGTGGATTATGTGTGTGTGTGTGGAGTGTTATCAGATTTTGAGATTGTAAAAGAACATTTTTATTTATCATAGATAGATGTGCTTGATAGAGGTGTATTGTCATAGCCCTTCATTGGTTAAATTTGCAACAATTTCCTTTTTATTCTTTAAATGGATTTGTGATTGGTTTTATAAAGATTTATTTTTTTCTATTGTGCCACCTTTTTCTCATGATTTTCATCTTGCAACAACATATATTTTTGATGGATTCCTTCAACTTGAGTTTCAATATCTACTATCTATATTTCCAGTGACATACTTCATCATTGAATGCATTCTTGGAATTAGGACAAGGGGGAAATGATAAAGGACAATTTTGCAACTCTTACCTCAAGTGAGTACTCTCAAAATAGTTTGGTAAAAAATTATGACATTGCTCAGAATCCAATATGTTATCATTATCCTTGACAAGATTGTTTGTAGGGTTTATTATACATTCCTTTGTATCTCTCTTCAAGAGGTTGTCAGTGGGTCTCATCTTATGATTCTTAGGTTTGCAATCATCAATGAAGGCTTGAGTTTCTATAAAATCTATTGTGCATTCCCCTATTTATGCATAAGATACATGATAAGAGATCATTCCATATTCAATTTATGTTTAAATGAGGGGCTCATTTTATGGGGTACATTATATTAATATTGCATGTTTGTCAAAATCAAGGCATTGTATAATGTCATCTCCCATATTAGTACCTTCTCTATGTGCCATGTGACAACCCTTTTTCATTTGAGTGATTCACTTAATTTATGTCTGAGTGAGGTGAGTCTACTTTGCATGAAAGTGAGGGTGAGAAATATGGTTGCATAGGTTCTTTATTTTGTAGATTCTACTCATATATCATTGGTGGGTCTTGTCCCTCATTAACAGAGAGAACGTATGAGAATAACTCTTGAATTTCTTCTTTAGATGCCCTATGTATTTTATGAAACCATTGAGATAATTGATGGAGCCTTGTAGAAAAATCTAGGATAGATGTGTTTCATTTTATGAATCTCATCTAGTTCACAATATAAGACATCCACTTGATAGTTATCATGAGCAGCTAAGAAAACATCCTTGAATCGTTTCCAGTTATAAATGGACTTGGATTGTAATGACTACACCACGCTTGAATTCATCCTTAGAATGTGAGAGGAAAAAAACTACATACAACATATTCTTCACATATTTTTAGAAATCGGCATCCAAGCTCAAAAGTAGCAACATGTAGAAATTCAATGGCTTCCCCTTTGTTGTTCCAGAGTTTGTACTTAAGGCTTAGAAGTACAGTGTCTAGGCATCTGAAAGTGAGTAAGGGGTAGAGAAGGAAGAAATGTCAACCTTCAGTGAGGGAAGCTAGGGTTGATTTCTAGGTTGTTGTCTAGCTTCCAACTATTCTTGGATGTTTATGTCCCTTTCAATCGCTGCCCATGAACATTCCATTTTGACCTGGGTAGTGGTTGTTTTAAGAATAGTATCAAAAAGATTCAAGGCAATATGTGTTTGATCTGATAGTCTGGGTTGGATATTGGGCTGTCTTGTCACAGGGACAGTCATAGAGGAACAAAATGAGAAGAAAATCTCAATACTTTTTAGATGTTGTCTCGATTTTGGTCGTATAAAGGAGAGTTATAGCTTTGGTAGTGAAAACAGGGTGCAAACCAAAGTCCCTTTCCTATAACTGAGTTATATTTGAATAAATGTGTATGAGGTGTAAGAAAAACATTAATTTGTCTATCATGTAAGGCTCCTATCAAGGGAGAATCTCACTTATAAATAGAAGAAGAAAAAAGATAAAGAAATAACCTGATGAAGCACAAAATATATATAGAAATCTAAAATGTTCACTGGTCTTATACCTACTGATAGCTGGTACAGAGGAAAAATGGTAAACAATATAGAAAACTAAAATTTATTCACTATAGTAGAGGTTGTTCTAAATTATAGTGAAACATTCATCAGATACATATATGAAATGAAATTGGACATGAAATACAAGGAAACAAACTCATAACACAGTCGTGACAGAATCGAGAATCTTCGGATTTGCTTTATATTAACTCTCGAGGGAGAAAAATCTCTATTACAATTGACCCAAAAAGGTCCAGCCTCTTTTTCTTCCTTCTATTGTATATTTATACAGTTTTACATATGATGTAATCCCAATCGTTCCAGGATTTTCAGTTACAACGAGAAGGAGATCAATCATTTCATTTCTTCATCCTATGTATTTATTTGGTACCAGAAGCCTTCCCTCTCGCATGCTCGGTACAAGCGACACATTTTTCCACCAGCCGAAATATCAACCTTGAAGGTTCCGCTTGACAATTGGCCTAAAAAATGTAACAATCTCTGACTAATTGCGGCAACCTTTCTTCCATCTGTCGGTCTAGGGTGTCAATAGTGCACAATTGCACACTTGGTTTAATAATACATTTATCTAATTGAACTATGTCTACCAGCATTACTTGTGAGACTTCAGCCGAATCTGTTTCTTCTTTCTCATTTATATCAAGAGAGAGTTTCACCATATCCATTTGGCTCAGAGTCTCAGCATTACTCTCACTATCAATGCCTAATAGATTTCCATCTATAGAACCAAAAGCCTCTTCACATGATTTCCTTACCTTCTTAGCTTGCAATTTGCCTTCTGATATGTTGTGTTCCCATTCTTTCAATAAAATATTACCTTGGGTCTGTTCCGAAATGGAAAACTTAGAACTTTTTCCCTATTCCCTGTTTTTTGTAGCTATTACAGCCTCTTGAAATGCGACCCGAGCTGCTCCATCTTCTCTCTCTCTGACATATAAGTTTTCTAATACTTGATCAATAAGTAGACAATTGTCTCGAATCATCTCTACCTTGGCAAGTAAACTTCGCTAGGCTGCAGAAACCCTGCTCTAAATCTCCATAGCCTGGGACTGGAATATCCCGATATTTATAACTTGGCTTTTGACGAACTCTAATATAACCTGTAGCTGCCCTATCAAGTCTCTTTGTTGGCCTACCTATATTTGACTGGTCCGAGCTACTAGCTCTGCTTGTTCGAGCTTAGCTTTGAGCAACTCAATTTCCTATTTATCGGCCATCCTTGCTTGTTCTATTCCTGTGTTTTCCTGGTCTTTAGAAGCTTCTTCTGCTATGGCTAGTTTAGCTTCTAAAATTTTGATGAGGCGATTTTTTCGCTTCAGCTGATTTTTCAAAACCCTGATTGAAAATTGGTTTGTCATAGCATACGCCCCTAATGTCCCGGCTATTTCTGTCGCAAACTCTTCTTTCTTCTTATCTTTCCCGTCAGTCAACACCTTAAATTTATTGGCCGTTGATCCTACTTCTTGATAGAATTCTCTTTTTACCATAGCTTTTCTCTTTTTATCAAAAAAGAACTCATTTGGAGGGAGCTCTTCCATCCTTATAGGTCTCAATTCTTCGTTGAAAATCCACCCTGTGTTTATGTTCCCTTGAGTTGACTGTAAGGGAGTAATGGAGGTGATGGGCTCTCCGATTTGTTTAGCTGACTGTCCTAGAGTGGTGACTGGATTCTTCTTTTTCGGCGGATCAGGAGTTTTTATTTCCGGTTTCGGACTCTTAGTTTGCTCCTCCCTGTCCTGGTGTTCTTTTAGTGTTGAATCTTTTGAGCCTTTGGCTTCTTTTTGCTGCGCCTCTACTATTATTGGATTTTCTCCCCGCAATACTGGGGGAAGACAACTCCCCTGATGTTCTTGGAATTTTAAAACATCTGCCCTTTCTTTAGGAGTCAGGGCTTGTATTCGAGCTAAAACCTCGACATAAGATCTCGTGCCTCGAAAAATGTCATCCGAGGGCGAATTTTCATGCTCAAACCTTTTAAGCCCACAATTGGCTAAGTGGTTACTTACGACCTTATGTGGATCATGCTTCTTGAATTCAACATGAACCAATTTCAGGTCTTCCAGGGCTACTGCCTCAGCTTTAGCATGCCTGAAATCTAACAAAGAATAGGAATGTAGATGAATAGGAAAAGGTGGCCATACCTTTTTAGAATATCCCTTATGTTCCTTGCTTACGCCACCGATTACGGTTTGCCTGGAAATCTCACGACAAGCCATCCTATCGGGTATGAATAGTGGTAAGGCATTCAGAGGAACAGAAGCGCCGAAAACCCTGAGATATGAAAATTCTGCCTCCACATACTAATCTGCTATACTGCTCAAATCTACCATGATACTGTTTGAGATCCTGGGTGGTGTGTGGCCAAATATAGTGACATGCAATGGCACCATTACCCAATTGAATATTTCATACACAAAATATGAAGCTTTGTCTTCCCACAACTTTGAATGGTAGACATGGATGGGCTCAGCCTCCGATCGAGTCCAGCTCCAACTCATCAAGGGAAAAGGCGTTAGAAAACACACGACGTCCATGATATATGTGCACATAAAGAATGAAGCCATCTTTCCACTCTCCCTTTGCACTCGATACTCTGTAACTCGACTGGTCAAACTGTCAGACAGTAGTTTAGCCCAGTCGAAGGAATAGCCTTCGGTGACCATGTGAATTAGAGGCACCCACTGAAGGAAAAAATGTGTGGTGTCCTCTCTCCCATATAATCTGCAGGTCATCATAGCGATATATTTGAACTGTGGTTCCAGAGAGGCTATTGAATATATACCATTACTATCCGCCCTGAACTTCGTGGGGTGTGAAACCCAATCTTTGATTCAACCAAACATAGTCTTGTCATATTGCACACATTCCTTATGTTTGAAATTCTCTAGGAATTCGAAATTGTAAACAAAGTCCGACACGACTGGAAACATGTACATAGCCTGCAATTGTTTGGGTCTGAAAGTCGCAATGGTGACCCTCTGCTCATTGACGATGGTTCTAGTTGGTATATCTACATGGTCTAATGCCCATCGGATCATATCGCAATAAGGGAGCAGACGTGGCCTAGCCGCTACTTTATGCATTTGACCCTGGATGACGATTTTATACTTAGTGATCAGGTCGTCCTTTTCATTTTTACTGGAATCATCTGAAACATCTACCATTTGGACTGTAGAACCTCAGAAATATATGACCAGGTCCTGACAGAGTCGACACTTCGAGGTGAAGTATCAGAAACGTTCTTTGAACCTTGTCCTGAAACCTCAATAGTGCCTTTAAACACTTTTCGTGGGGCCATGGCGGGGGATTCTACTTTAGCTCTCCCGCAATAACAATATGTATACATACATAAATTAGTTCGCTCTAGAAAGGTTTACTCTGCGTAGAATAGAAATGAAATTTGTGACAACAAATAAAAGATCCATGTCTTCGACCATTTAAAACTAGGTCGTCCTTAGGAACAAAACGGTCAAATCGTTCTTAAGTTTAGCAATAAAAACCAAATCCTTACTTGTCAATTCACCTCATTTCTAATTAATTTCATAAATTTTGACAGTTCGTAATGCAAGTTGGTGCAAAGAAAGTTTAAAATCGCCTCGAAGACTGTGCATATTGATTTTCATATTAAACAATGAAAATGTTCGCTAAGCTTAATTAATCAGGCCTTTTTTAAATGTTAATTAATCTTTCGGCACTCGCCTCATCGGGATCTTTCGCTTGAACCCTTTGAACCTCTAAGACACACAATTGCGATAATTAGCTTTGGTTAATAAAAAATGTAACCATGATTAGGCGTTTAATTAATTATGTTATTATTTATATCGCGACTTCGCGACTCGAAGCTTCGAAGGTATAGCTTCCGGGAGGCTCGTATGCCGAGTTGTGAAATCGCAAGATCGCGATGATATGATTTAATTAAATTGGAGGATAAAACCAGATTAAGTGTTTAAAACCAGATTAAGTGTTTAATCAATTACATTTCTATCTTTTGAGCGAAAACATGCCGATTTGTGAATTCTCGACTGAGCTTAAACGCAGCTAAACTTTTTACCTTTAACATTAACCCGGGTTACTAAAACAAGAATCTCCCGGTTTCGGCTATCGGGGTTACGATAGTAAGACTTTTGGAGCTAGAAAACGCTGAGACGTGAAATCCCGATGATGCTTAGCTATGGTTTAGAGTATTTTTACTCTCGGTAATGATCTAGGTAAACTTTTTAAAACTAGTTCACCGTTTCGCCCCCCGGGACTTGTAAACTATGTGATCTATAACTCCCGACATGCGACATCCCGAGGTAAAAAGGAGAGACTCGTTTAAACGATAGAAAAATAAATCTTACCTTAAGAGTATGATAACCGTTTCTATTTGCGTGGTGAGACTTCTGAGATTTTGGGAAAAATAAAGGAAAATATGAAAACCGGCTTTCGACTTCAAGCATTAAGATATGAAATTTTAAACAGGCTAAAAAAACAAAGGCGACTCCAACATAGGCTCCAACTAGGGATCCCGTTTTCCTGCAAGACGGGAAGAACAGTAGACCACATGCCTATATTGGGTAAATGGATTCAATGGCTTTAATCTAGCGAAAATGTTCCCTAGAACAGGATACCGAAGGGGAAAAGGACTTTGTTTTTTACCTTTGAAAAGCTTCTCAAAACTCAGATACTTTTTAAACTCAGTTGTAGTCCCCTTCACGACTTTCTCCTTCCCATTACTGAATTTAGGTCTACATTAAGACAATCAAAATAGTTCTAGGAGACCCAACAGATCTTGTGGCTATCGGCTTGCATCAAAAGAAGAAAATTATATGTTTTTAATCAGGAAGCCCTGTCTGAACTTGGGATGCAGATCAGGTTTTAAAAAGAATTGGTTACCAGAGTAGAGTGATATTCATGTATAACAGCCTTACAGATATCTCAGATATTGCTTCACTGCCAGCGAGCCTATTCAGTACCCCGGTGAAGTTATCTGGCCCTTTTTACTGAATTTCCTTTCACCACTTCGGAATATATTTATGCATTTAAATGTTGAGACGAGGGCAATCATTTTTTAATTTCCTTTCATCGTCTTTTGGACTATATGGGGGAAATCATTTCTGAATTTCCTTTCACCATCTGTCTTATAATTTTCTTTTTTAGAGTGTGAAGATGGGGGCAATCAGTTTATATGAGGGTTGATATCTGTGTAATATTTTTCATTATAGGTCTGTCAACTTACTTTGATTACTCGGTACCAACCTTCCCTTAACTTTCACAACACCTTCGTTCACAGGGAGAAAGGGAAAAATTAAATTTTTGGGGTGTTCTATTTGAGCAAGCCTCAATCCTTCAAAACTATTGAAAAACCTAGAAAAGTCAGGATCACTTAAGCGTCACTTTGTTTAGCAAGGGACCAAGGAGTTGTGAAGACTAGCTTACTTTTCACAATCTGCTTTGAAGCTTTCGAGGTTAAAACGTAATCTCTTCACCCTACGTATGCGAAAACGGAAAGATTTTGGCTTTTTCAAAAGGTAAACCCGAAAGCAAAAAAGGGTGATAGATAAAGATCTACAGACTGAAAAACGAGGGTCAAAAATCAAAACTGACTTTTGAAAATCTTTTTCGGGGGTGCTTTACTTTGGGTGACTTATTCATTTCGTCTTATTTTTTTGTAAACGATTAACCATGGAAATGTTCTTTTATTTATTAGTTCAGATGATGTTGTTGTATCTTATGAGGTTATCTTGGTTTTCTTAGATTAATCCCTTCAGAACAATTCCTTTAGGAAATCTCACCTTTACCTTACCGTTTCATTTTCTTTCCAAAATATCAAAAAATCTTTTTTATCACCTCTTTAAGCCAATTTATTTTTCGATACACGACTTTCTGTGTACCTCTCTTGCTCGTTTTGTTTGCAACTGGAAACCTGTAAAAAAGGCAAATATGAAGGTTATCGAGGCTTTTTGAAAGGTGTCGAAAATTTGCGAAAGGAAAAGAAAACCAAAATAGCAATGCGTAATGAAATATATATACATATGTAAAAAATTCTATATATGAATATACAAATCTTTTTTTTTTTTTTTTGGCGACTGCTTATGTCATATAATGCTTCAGGTAACGCTTATTGATAGCGGCATTGAGGATTTCACCGTCTAGATTTTCTAGTAGGAAATATTTTTTTCCTTCAAGAGTCGAGACTCTGAACGACCCATACCAGAGGTGATCAAATTTACCATGTTTCGTTGTTTCTTCCCTCCTTGCATCCCACCTTAATACTAAATCACCTGGGAGGAAATCTCTGTCCTTTTCCCTACGGTCAAATAATGCCTTCATGTCGTCTTGATACTTCTGCAATCTTTCATCTACTTCGACCCTGTGTTGTTGAACCTCGATTAGCTGGTTTATCCTCCTAGTGAGATGATTAGGTTCTTCTTTCTGATATTGCCATAATTTCATCACTGGGAGAGCTAAATTTATAGGTAACACCGCGTCTATCCCATATACCATCTGAAAAGGGGAAATGTCGATAGAATTTTTAGTGCCTATGCGATTTGCCCACAAGGCGTACTTTAAATGCACATGCCAAGACTTTTTGTTTTCATCGAACACTTTCTTAATTATATTGATCAGGTTCTTATTAGACGACTCGACCAATCTATTTCCTTGGGGGTAGTACGCTATAGAATGGCCAAGAATGATATTATATTTTTGGCAGAAGCTGATCATAGCCATAGATTTGAAAGCTTGGGCATTATCTGTGACTATCTTTCGGGGGCAACCAAATCTTGACAAGATATTGTCTTCTAAGAAATCTATTACCACCGAGTTAGTTTCCATTTTGGTTGGAATAGCTTCCACCCACTTAGTAAAGTAGTCTGTGGCAGTTAAGATCCACTTGTGTTGGGTGCTAGAATGTGGATTAATCTCGCCTATAAAATCTAGCCCCCATTGTTGAAAAGGGGCTTCAGTTTTGACCGGAACCAAAGGTAGTGCTGGGAATTTCTATTTGCCTGCAAATAGTTGACAAGGGTTACAAGCTTGGACCTTGGCGTTAACGTCTAAAAAAAGTTTTGGCCAGTAATACCCAGCCCTCAGAATTTTGTAAGTTGTGGCCCTCCAAGCGTGATGTCCTCCACACACTCCTTCATGAATTCACTTATAACCCTTTCTGTTTCTGATTCGACTAAGCAGATTAACAAGAAACCGAGTGGGTCTTTCCAATATAGTTGATTTTCGACAATACAATACTTAACCGCATGAAGCTTTAAAGTCCTGGCTTTTGATGGCGATAGTTCACTCGAGAATTTTAGAGTTAGCAGGTAGGATACTATGTTTTTGTACCATTCTGATGATACAAACTTCTCCTCGATCTTAACTGCATTTGTTCGTTCATCAAGCTCATTTATATTCATGTCTCCCTCACATTCCTGCAGGCAGTTTATATCCAGAGCTTTGAGATTTGATTCAGCCAAAACCTTGGCCAGGCCTTGTCCCTTTATCAGTTTAGTAGGTTTGATTTCCAGGTCAAATTCTTGAATCTTGGCAAGCCATCGTCCTCTCTTCCCATCATTGTCTGGTTGTACCAAAATATCTTTCACAGAACTTGTAGGTACGTACGCGATTATCTTGGAGTGTAATACATATGTTCTAAATGCCTTCAGTGCTTTTACCATGGTGTACGCTTATTTTTCTATTATATCATATTTAAGTTCCACGTCTCTGAGGCTCTTGCTGAAAAAGGCGATTGGTTGTTCGAAACCCTCTTCGTTTTTTTGGAGGAGCACCGCAGCAATCGTGTGTTCAGAGGAAAACGAGAAAATAAGAAAATATTTTAGATAATTCGGGCTTGCCAATACAGGTGCCTCGGCTATGACTTTATTAATGTGTGTGAACGACGCTTTGGCCTTTGTTGTCCAATTTACTTCACTGTTCTTTTTCAGCATATATGTGATCAATTTTACAATTTCAGTGAAATTTGGGATAAATCTTCGTAAAAAAAATATTTTTCCTAAGAAAGATTGAATTTATTTTACATTTCTAGGAATGTTTATAGTTTCTATCGCTTCAACCCTCTTAGGATCAATCTTAATTCCATCCTTAGATACAATATGACCCAAAAGATTACCTTCTTGCATGGCGAAGTGTGATTTCTTGGGGTTTAAGGATAGACCAAACCTGCGGCATTTTTCGAATGTTTGTTTAAGATGTACCAAATGATCTTCGTCGGATTTGGAGAAAACCATTAAATCATAGAGATAGATGACTACAAACTTATCCCTCTCTCCAATGAAAGCGATGTCCATAGCGCGTTGGAACGTGGCTCTTGCATTCATCAAACCGAAAGGCATTTTATCATACATGAACATACCCCAAGGGGTAATAAAAGCTGTTTTTTCTTTATCTTGTTCATTCATGGCAATTTGATTATATATAGAGAAACCGTCAATCATAGACATTATGTTCACCCCAATTACCCTTTCTAGCACGTGATCGATTTTAGGCAGCGGATAGTTGTCTTTAAGAGAGGACTTATTTAGATTTCTGAAATCCACGCATAGTCTAATTTCCCCACTCTTTTTTCTGACAGGGACCAGGTTTTCCACCCAGTCGGAATATGTCAGAGGTACTATAATTTTCGCCTCTAAAATATTCTTCACTTCTCTCTCGACCACAGGCAATAAAATGGGGTTGATCTACCTAAGCTTTTGTCTAAAGGGTTTGACCCCAGGCTTTAGAGGTATCTTGTGATCGATCACAGTAGTGTCGTAAGCTCTTAACTCGTCGTAAGACCAAGCGAAAACATCTTTAAATTGTCTGAGTAGGTCCGTATACTTGCCTTTTATTTCAGGGGGGAGGAGTTTAGATATTTTAACCATCCTGGACTCTTCTTTGGTTCCTATGTCACAGTCCTTAACCTCTTCTAGTTGGGGTTGTAGGGTGGATTTTACAGGTATGTCGTTTTGATCAAACAGTCTTTCCAGAGGGATCAGTCCTTTCGGAATCTGGTTATTTTTTAGGACCAACATGCGATGATTTGTGATTTTGTCTTGGAAAGCTTGAGGGTCCTCTCCTTCTTGCATGATCCATATATGGTCATTCTGATTTTCTTGATCCATGTGAGTTTCGGAAAATTCACCTACTGCTTCAAGAAACTTCTTAATTTGTTCATCATCCTCAAAAACCTACCAGTGCTGGATATTATCTGGGATAGATGGTTTGTGTCTTATCTCTATGTGATATTTCAATTTAAAGGTTGTGGGAGGAGTGAAAGTAGAAGYCGCTTTAGCTAATGCATCAGCCTATAAGTTTTCTATGCGTGGGATGAAGTGGACATTTACAGACGAGAAAAATTTTTCCATTAGATCCCAGGCACAATTTCTATATGATCTTAATCTAGGATGCTTGGCCTGGTATTGCCAATTTATTTGTTTGACTATTAACTCTGCATCTCCGTATACTTGTAGGTTTTTTATTTTTAGCTTCCTGGCAGCCTCTAATCCTAAGACCAAGGCTTCATATTCACATACATTGTTAGTATAATCTATATCCCATTGTAGTCTATAAGAAAAAGGGACAATGAACCTTTCTTCAGGTGCCACAAAAAGCACTCCTGCACCAGCCCCTTCGCAAGACAAGGCACCGTCAAAAAATATTTTCCAGATACCAGTGCTACACATATCCTCGGTCATGTAACCTGACTCTTCGTGCTCTATATCATTTTCCTCTGTGAAACCATCTAAGCCATTGTCAAAAGATAAGATACAATTTCCTAAATCTTGATCTGCAATGTAAATAGGGAAATTGTTCAGATTTTGAGGGTCGCTTACTGTATATGCTAACCTCGTCTCCTTGTACAACCGAGTAAATTTCCCACCAAACACAGGAATCATGGCGTATGTCATATCCAGTTGAAGAGAACCCCCCATCTTGGCTCCCCATGACCTAGACAACAGTAAGTCGTATTTGGGGGAAATATCAGCAATGACCACATCCATCAAGATGCTCTTAACTGGGACTTGTGCCAGGGTGACTACTAAATCCTTTATCATTCCCATACACTTAACTTTTCTCGAATCAAATGAGTAAAGATCTCCATAAGGTCTCGTGATCTGGAGACCCAATTTGTCCATAATAATTTTAGGCATCACGTTATGTGAGGCTCCGGAGTCTAGCATGAAATTATGTAGTAGTTGATCATACACATTTAAGGTGATATAGAAGGGAGCAACAGTGTCTTTGGCTCCTTCAAAATGTGGACCAAAAGTGATGTTGGGCTTATCATCTTCTAGGTTCAAAACGTCAAATTGGCTTTCTAGCTCTGAAACGCCTATCACTTTGGTAATCTGCTTTCAATAACTTGGGTTTTTCGTTAACTCTACCAGAGGAATTGGTATCTTAATTTTATTTATCTCGTTTTCGAAACTGGAAACTCCACTCACATTCTCTGTTTCTATAGTTGGGACTTCCAAGTCCTTCTTTTCCAACTTATTTTTCTGGACTGCCTTATTACTCATGATCTTGATTAAAGGTGTATTTGTATTAACTGCTTCAGTTTCGTGTGTTTTAGTCTCAACCTTTTCTACTTTGGGTTCTTGCGTGTTTACTACTTTCACTTTGATGTTAGGTAACACGGTTTCTTCTGGGGTAGGCTCATAAGTTTAACCTCTTGGGAGAATTTTCTTAGGTTGAGTAGTTGAAATAGGCTTACCCTTAGATCTCAAGTTATACCTAGGTTGGACCTCGGCCATTATCATACCGGTTTCTTCTTGATAACTACAAAGGTCAGTATAATCTCTTTCTTCACCCTCAATAGACGATTGTTGAGTGTTTAGAGATTTTTCATAATCCTCTCTAGTTAGATAAAGTTGTGTGCAGTCATCACCCAAGTTCATGACATCATCATCTAAATCTCCTAAATCTTGGAGATCATTCGCTCCTATAAAATTTTCATTCTTTAGGGGAGTTTGTATTTTCTGATCTTCATTTTTTATCTGTCTTTGCTGATTTGGGGGATTGGGATTCTTCCTAAAATCCTTTTTGGCAAAAGAATTGGCTTTGGCTTGATCTAGCTCCATTCTAGATATCTTATTAGACAGTTCCTTAATTGCCCTAGCCATATCGTCTAGTTTGTCATCTGTGTATCTAGTAGACCCTGACGACCTTGATTGTTCTCTAAAGCGTCTAGTTTCTCGGTTTCCCGCTTCTACTTTATCTTTCAACTTACCAGAAGCCATCATATTTTACTCGATTTATACAACGTCATATTGCATTTGGTTTAGAGTAGCTCCCCTTCTTTCTTGTAAAAGAAGTGAAAAATATGGTTCGAAGGCCCCCGCGAAAGTTACTTTGGTTGCGGGTTGGGACAGTTTAACCTCGGCTGGGATTTTGTTATACAGCTTGTTGAACCTTTGAATAAACTCCATAACTGTTTCTAAATTCTTTTTTCTTAAAGACCCAAACTCGGTTAAATAGTATATGTGGTCCTTTATTTCGCCCCATTTTCTAAGGAAAGCATCTTCCAAGGCATCATAGGACAAGATAGATCCTGCAAGTAGACTCCAAAACCAAGTTCGGACCTGACCTTTGAAGTTTTGGATGAAAATCCTCGAATACACATCTTCATGTTCGAGACCTAGGATGTCTACGAATTGATCAAAGAAATTTATGTGTTCGGCTGTGGTCAGATCTCCTTCCCCAGTGAATTTTGGCAAATTTTTTTTATAATTTTCGGGAAGGGTGTGCAAAGGAACGGGAAATACCAAAGGAGCGTATCTTGCTGCCACTTTAGCAAACACTCTGGGAGGGGGAGCAGGCCCTTGACCTCCAAGTCCTCCCCTAGGACCACCCCCACCTACTCCTTCAGGAGGACCCCCACCACCTCCTCTGGCGGCTGCCATTGATATTACTGGAAAGTTGTAAAGGGGGTTTTGGAATATTAAAAGTGAATCTTTACTTTCCTCGCAGGGTGAAAAATCTGAGGATGACTGGTAAGGGATGTGAGGGCTTGGCTCTTCGGACTTGCAAGAGATGTAGTCAGGGGAACCAACGGGTGTGGAAACTGGAAGTGTGAAATATTCTTCGAGACTGTGTGAGATCATGAAATTCGACTGAAGAGTCGACGATATATCGACAGTAGATAAATTTTCTACAGGACTTTTTTCTTTATGTTCTACAGAGGTTAACGGACGGGTTTCGCTTCTAACTTCGGAGTAGTTTGATGTTAGATCCTTAGTGTCAAAAAGAGGTTTGCATGAATTTGAAGGTTCAGAAGAACTCTTAGTCTTCAGTTGTGGATATTTAAGCTGATAGACTGCAGGGGTTGGCTTGAGAGAGCCTCTCACCTTTAAAATCTTCTTAGGATCGGTAACGGGTGTAGTCTGTTTACCATCCGGGTTTTTCCTGGTATTCCTTCATCCGGATGCCAGCTTATTAATCATGGAGTCGCCAAGTGAAAGATTAGAAAGCCTTTAAAATGTGTGCTCTCTTTGATCACTATCAAAGGGTGGCACTTTCAACGAAAAAAAAATGTCATTTTCCCAGGGAAAAAGATTTCGTAAATTCGGTCCCCGGCAACGGAGCCAAAAAGATGTTGTTCCAGAGTCTGTACTTAAGGCTTAGAAGTACAGTGTCTAGGCATCCGAAAGTGAGTAAGGGGTAGAGAAGGAATAAATGTCAACCTTCGGCGAGGGAAGCTAGGGTTGATTTCTAGGTTGTTGCCTAGCTTCCAACTGTTCCTAGATGTTTATGTCCCTTTCAATCACTGCCCACGAACATTCCAGTTCGACCCGGGTAGTGGTTGTTTTAAGAATAGTATCAAAAATATTAAAGGCAATATGTGTTTGATCCGATAGTCCGAGTTGGATATTGGGTTGTCTTGTCATAGGGACAGTCATAGAGGAACAAAATGATAAGAAAATCTCAATACTTTTTAGATGTTGTCTCAATTTCGGTCGTATAAAGGAGAGTTATAGCTCCGATAGTGAAAACAGGGTGCAAACCAAAGGCCCTTTCTTTTAATTGAGTTATATTTGAATAAATGTGTATGAGGTGTAAGAAAAACATTAAGTTGTCTATCATGTAAGGCTCCTATCAAGGAAGAATCTCACTTATAAACAAAAGAAGAAAAAAGATAAAGAAATAACCTAATGAAGCACAAAATATATATAGAAATCTAAAATGTTCACTGGTCTTATACCTGCTGATAGCCAGTACAAAGGAAAAATGGTAAACAATATAGAAAACTAAAATTTATTCACTATAGTAGAGGTTGTACTAAATTATAGCGAAACATTCATCAGATACATATATGAAATGAAATTGGACATGAAATACAAGGAAACAAACTCATAACACAGTCGTGGCGGAATCGAGAACCTTCGGATTTTATTTATATTAACTCTCGAGGGAGAAAAATCTCTATTACAATTGACCCAAAAAGGTCCAGCCTCTTTTTCTTCCTTCTATTGTATATTTATACAGTTTTACATATGATGAAATCCCAATCGTTCCAGGATTTTCAGTTACAACGAGAAGGAGATCAATCGTTTCATTTCTTCATCCTATATCTTTATTTGGTACCAGAAGCCTTCCCTCTCGCATGCTTGGTACAAGCGACACATTTTTCCACTAGCCGAGATATCAACCTTGAAGGTTCCGCTTGACAATTGGCCTAAAAAATGTAACAGTCTCTGACTAATTGCAGCAACCTTTCTTCTATCTGTCGGTCTAGAGTGTCAATAGTGCACAATTGCACACTTGGTTTAATAATACATTTATCTATTTGAACTATGTCTGCCAGCGTTACTTGTGAGACTTCAGCCGAATCTCTTTCTTCTTTCTCATTTATATCAAGCGAGAGTTTCGCCATATCCATTTGGCTCAACGTCTCAGCATTACTCTTGCTATTAATGCCTAACAGATTTCCATCTATAGAATTGAAATCCTCTTCACAGGATTTCCTTACCTTCTTGGCTTGCAATTTTCCTTCTGATATGTTGTGTTCCCATTCTTTCAATAAAATATTACCTCGGGTCTGTTCCGAAATAGAAAACTTAGAACTTTTTCCTGATTCCCTGTTTGTTGTAGCTATTACAGCCTCTTGAAATGCGACCCGAGATGCTCCAACTTCTCTCTCTCAAATAGATAAGTTTTCTAATACTTGATCAATAAGCAGACAATTGTCCCGAATCGTCTCTACCTTGGCAAGTAAACTTCACTGGGCTGCAGAAACCCTGCTCCGAATCTCCATAGCCTGGGACTGGAATATCCCGATATTTATAACTTGGCTTTCGGCGAACTCTAATCTAACCTGTAGCTTCCCTATCAAGTCTCTTTGTTGGACTACGTATATTTGACTGGTCCGAGCTACTAACTCTGCTTGTTTGAGCTTAGCTTTGAGCAGCTCAATTTCCTTTTTATTGGCCATCCTTGCTTGTTCTATTCCTGTGTTTGCCTGGTCTTTAGCAGCTTCTTCTGTCGTGGCTAGTTTAGCTTCTAAGGTTTTGATGAGGCGATTTTTTCGCTTCAGCTGATTTTTCAAAACCCCGACTGAAAATTGGTTTGCCATAGCATACACCCCTAATGTCCCAGCTATTTCTGTCGCAAAATCTTCTTTCTTCTTATCTTTTCCGTCGGTCAACACCTTAAATTTCTTGGCCATTGATCATGCTTCTTGATAGAATTCTCTTTTTACCACAACTTTTCTCTTTTTATCAAAAAAGAACTCATTTGGAGGGAGCTCTTCCATCCTTATAGGTCTCAATTCTTCAGTGAAAATCCACCCTGCATCTATGTTCCCTTGAGTTGATTGTAAGGGAGTAATGGAGGTGATGGGCTCTCCGATTTGCTTAGCTGACTGACCTGGAGTGGTGACTGGATTCTTCTTTTTCAGCGGATCGAGAGTTTTTATTTCCGGTTTCGAACTCTTAGTTCGCTCCTCCCTGTCTTAGTGTTATTTTGGCATTGAATCTTTTGAGCCTTCGGCTTCTTTTTGCTGCACCTCTATTGTTATTGGATTTTCTACCCACAATACTGGGGGAAGACAACTCCGCCAATGTTCTTGGAATTTTAAAACATCTGAGCCAGGGCTTGTATCTGAGCCAAAACCTCAGCATAAGATCTTGTGCCTCAGAAAATGTCATCCGAGGGAGAATTTGCTCAAACCTTTTAAGCCCGCAATTGGCTAAGTGGTTACTTACAACCTTATGTGGATCGTGCTTCTTGAATTCAACATGAACCAATTTCAGGTCTTCCAAGGCTGTTGCCTCAGCTTTAGCATGCTCGAAATCTAACAAAGAATAGGAATGTAGATGAATAGGAAAAGGTGGCCATACCTTTTTAGAATATCCCTTAAGTTCCTTGCTTACACCACCGATTAAGGTTTTCCTGGCAATCTCAGGACAAGCCAGCCTATCGGGTATGAATAGTGGTAAGGCATTCGGAGGAACAGAAGCGTCGAAAACCCTGAGATATGAAAAATTTGCCTCCACATACCAATCTACTATACTGCTCAGATTTACCATGATACTGTTTGAGATCCTGGGTGGTGGGTGGCCAATGATAGTGACATGCAATGGTACCATTACCCAGTTGAAGATTTCATACACAAAATCTGAAGCTTTCTCTTCCCACAGCTTTGAATGGTAGACGTGGATGGGCTCAGCCTCCGATGGAGTCCAACTCCAACTCATCAAGGGAAAAGGCGTTAGAAAACACACGGTGTCCATGATATAGGCGGACATAAAGAATGAAGTCATCTTTCCACCCTCCCTTTGCGCTCGATACTCTGTAACTCGACTGGTCAAACTATCAGACAACAGTTTAGCCCAGTCGAAGGAACAACCTTCGGCGACCATGGGAATTAAAGGCACCCACTGAAGGAAAAAATGTGTGGTGTCCTCTCTCCCATATAATCTGTAGGTCATCATAGCGATATATTTGAACTGTGGTTCCAGAGAGGCTATTGAATATATACCATTACTGTCTTCCCTGAACTTTTCATGGTGTGAAACCCAATCTTTGATTAAACCAGACATAGTCTTTTCATATTGCACACATTCCTTCTGTTTGAAATTCTCCAGGAATTCGCCATTGTAAACAAAGTCCGACATGGCTGGCAACTTGTACATAGCCTGCAATTGTTCAGGTCTGAAAGTCCCAATGGTGACCCTCTGCTCGTTGACAATGGTTCTGGTTGGTATATCTACATGTTCTAATGCCCACCGGATCATATCGTAGTAAGGGAGAAGACGTGGCCTAGCCGCTACTTTATGCATTTGAGCCTGGACGACGATTTTATACTTGGTGATCAGGTCGTCTTTTTCATTTTCACTGGAATCATCTGAAACATCTACCAATTCAGACTATAAAACCTCAGAAATATATGACCAGGTCCTGACAGAGTCGACACTTCGAGGTGAAGTATCAGAAACGTTGTCTGAACCTTGTCCTGAAACCTCAACAGTGGATTTAGACGCTTTTTGCGGGGCCATGGCGGGGGATTCTACTTTAGATCTCATATGATAACAATATGTATACATACAAAAATTAGTTCACTCTAGAAAGGTTTGCTCTGCGTAGAATAGAAATGAAATTTGTGACAACAAATAAAAGATCCATGTCTTCGACCATTTAAAACTAGGTCGTCCTTAGGAACAGAACGATCAAATCGTTCTTAAGTTTAGCAATAAAAACCAAATCCTTACTTGTCAATTCGCCTCATTTCTAATTAATGTCATAAATTTTGACAGTTCGTAATGCAAGTTGGCGCAAAGAAAGTTTAAAATTGCCTCGGAGATTGTGCATATTGATTTTCGTATTAAACAATGAAAATGATGGCTAAGCTTAATTAATCAGGCCTTTTTTAAATGTTAATTAATCTTTCGGCACTCGCCTCATCAGGAGATTTCGCTTTAACCCTTTGAACCTCTAAGACCCGATATTGTGATAATTAGCTTTGGTTAATAAAAAACATAACCATGATTAGGCGTTTAATTAATTACATTGTTATTTATATCGTGACTTCGCGACTCGAAGCTTCGAAGGTATAGCTTCCAGGAGGATCGTATGCCGAGTTGCGAAATCGCGAGATCGCGATGGTATGATTTTATTAAATTGGAGGATAAAACCGGAATAAGTGTTTAATTAATTACATTTCTATTTTTATCGCGACTTCGCGACTTGGGGCTTTGAAGGTGTAGCTTTTGAGGGAAAACATGCCGAGTTGCAAATTCTCGACTGAGCTTAAACGCGACTAAACTTTTTACCTTTAACATTAACTCGGGTTACTAAAACAAGAATCTCGCGGTTTCGGCTATCGGGGTTACGACGGTAAGACTTTTGGAGCTAGCAAACGCCGAGACGCGAAATCTCGATGATGATAACTACGGTTTAGAGTATTTTTACTCGGTAATGATCTGGGTAAACTTTTTAAAACTAGTTCGTCATTTTGCCCCTCGGGACTTGTAAACTATGTGATCTATAACTCTCGACATGCGACATCCCGAGGTAAAAAGGAGAGACTTGTTTAAACGATAGAAAAATAAATCTTACCTTAAGAGTATGATAACCATTGCTGTTTGCGTGGTGAGACTTCTGAGATTTTGGGAAAAATAAAGGAAAATATGAAAACCGACTTTCGACTTCAAGCATTAAGATATGAAATTTTAAACGGGCTAAAAAAACAAAGGCGGCTCCAACACCCTTCTCCGTCAAATTGTAATTTTGACAAGAGATCAATTGACTTATCCAAGATGTCACATAATGGTCCCACAAGACTCAAAACATAATCCAATGCAATAATATGGAGAGGATCCATGAGCAGTCAATGTTTTTTTTAAAAGAATTTATGTATGTGGTTCGACATGTCGTCCTCCTTCCTAGTGCCAAAATGTTGACATGGGAAAATGTCCCTTCATCAACATCACAAGTCCACCCCGTGAAAAGGACTAATTAGACTTCTTTGGTATGGTAAATCCTAAAATTATGGACTAACTACGATTGTTGGTTTTATGAACTTAAATCTGAAATGTAGAATGTAGAATGCACATGCATATGAAGGTGTTCAGACTATTCTAAAAGAAATAAGAAAGTAATGGAACCAACATAAGTGAAATGCAAGAAATAATCGTGAATAATTTCACAAAGTTAAGGTTGCATTAATTCTAAATCACTAACAATAATCTAGGGAGAACCTACAATCAAGACTGAAAGTGACAGCTACATACCCATGTTAGCAAAATCAAAACAAGAGAAAGCAAGAACAAATACAATATGTGAGAGGAGTATACAACATTAGATATCTATTCCCATGACCCCCTGGGTGTAGAACAGTCGATGATGGAGTGTGTTGTTAAGGAAATTTGTTATGTGAAGTCATCGGTTAGAAACCCTTGACTAGCCTTGTGTGCCACGTGAGGGGCCRTGTTGGCATGCCTAGGGTTATAGTGGTAGTAGTCGAATAACACGACCACATGTCACGTGAGTACGTGCCTGAATAGTTGTTGATTTTCCCAATTAACCAAAAAAAAAAAATAGTTATTTCCACAACCTTTTAGAGCACCTTRAACAACAAGAAAACTCTACACTAATCTTACAGTAGCGCTAAAAATATCCAACAAAATTTGGCCAACAATGATCTCTCAATTAATAGAAATGGAGATACAATCTCCAACAAAAATCCCCTCTCCCCTTTTACTGCTTGGTTGTTACCACATCTATATAAAAATGCTTTAAATTTAAATAGTTTTAGCTTTTAAACTTCCCAACCATCCACATTCCAACTCAATCTTTAGATATTTACCCCTTTATTACATTTTTATAGTTTTTTTCATTTTCTTTAAGAGGAAAATATTTAATATTTTGTCACCTTTTAACTCTCATGAGGATTCCTACTACAATTTTTCTTTCCCCGTGACTTTTCAACAATTTTTTTTTAGTGGGGGGAAATAATTACAATTTGTTTTCTCGTGAATAATTACATCCCTTTAACTGAGGTTTGCTATTGTATACAAGCAAGCCCTCTTGTTGTGATTTTCACATTTGCACTTTATTTCCTCCATTCCTTTGAATTTGATGTCTTTAAACAAATATGAATTATTAATCAATTCAAGGCCTTTTGGATATGATGGTTCCTTTATTCCTCTTGTCGAAAGTATATTTTCTATAACCCATATGATGACAGTGCATCAAGCGGATTTTTGCAAAGCATAGAGAACATGTGGGCTTTCCAACAAATGATCATACATCTAGGTTCAATGCTAGTTCATTACATTCATAACCAATGAAGACCAAACCACCTCCTTAGTATTAAATTTTAACATAATTTTTTCATGCTTGCAAGTGATGGATTTCAATTTTGTTAATTATACTAAGTTAGTAGACCTAAAAAATATACATGCCACCCTTTCTAAAGATAAACAAATTATTTTGGCAATTTGGACACAAAGGAAATTTTAATCAAAAGTTTGGATCTCGTTTAAAATGGTGCTCTGTTGGATTTAAGTTATGTTTATTTGTCTCTGATATTTTCTATATAGAATTTTAATGCATTCATGGAAATTGGTGGGATTTGTAAGCACCTAAATGATTTTAACCTAGGAAAATGGTTCATTGGCATCTAAATCACCTATACATGGCACTTGGCAAAATTGTTGATTCTTCCCAAAACTCATTCATGAGTCAACTCATGATGAAAAATAGCTTCGATGACCACAAATAAGATTCCATAACACTTTTCAATAGATCAAAGCTAGTCAAATCCAAAAAGTGCAAGAGAAAAGACGTAAGATACATGCAATGCGATGAATGTGAGAGACCAAACTTGCCAGACAAACCAACATGAAAATGCAATTTCCACAAACTATCATGATTGTGTTATAAAACATAAAAATTAAACATGCAGTCAACCAATGTAATTCCAACCAATAACCGACCACAATCATCAATAGAGCATAAAAAGAACAAATCCAAGGGAGCAGAGTTTACTTGACAAGGCTAGATTAAAATTTTAAAGCAAGCCCCCCACTTTGGTCAACGGTCAACTTGGGGATAGTTAAGGGCTCAACAATATATATATATATATATATATATATATATATATATATATATATATATAGTCTTGAGCCCTATTGTTGACCAATTTTTTTCCTTGAATATTATAGGGTTTGCCCTAGTACCATCCTCCAAATGAGGGGAAGTACTTGGGGGTTTTCTGTGGGCAGTGTAACCTAGATATATATATATATATATAGATAGATAGATAGATAGATAGATAGATAGATATATCTAGGTTACATTGTTATATATCAGTGTAACCTAGATATATATATATATATATATATAGGTTACACTGCCCACAGAAAACCCCCAAGTACTTCCCCTCATTTGGAGGATGGTACTAGGGAAAACCCTATAATATTCAAGGAAAAAAATTGGTCAACAATAGGGCTCAAGACTATTACAACAATATACTTGTTATGAGCTCAACATTTCACTTGTGGAAATTGAACCTGGGTGTGTGTAAACACACACACACACATACATATAGATACATATATGTGTATGTGTATAAATATCAGAAACTAGACAAGCTCACACCACATAATATTTTCATGAAACTTGGGTTTTAAAATATTGTTACATAATTTCACTACTTGCATATATATGTATTTTTGAAAACTTTTAGGCTATTGATGAATGATGAGGAATGAACAAGGTTATGACATTTTTTGTTTACTATTTGCAGTCATGTATAAAGACAGTGGGACACAAATCATATCCATTTTGTAATCTTGTATAAACATCTATTTTGTTTCTTAGATGGAGTCCATGGGGACAACCATACATATGTGGGAAAAACTTGCTAACTAGAATGTATATTGGCATATACTATTGTAATTTTTTTATAAATAGTAATAAATCTACTAGAATTTTTTCTTTGGGAAAAAAAAAAGAAAAATGTATGTATGTATATGTGTGTTTATTTGTTGAAATACATATCTCGAGGAAACCCTCCAAGCACTTCCCTCATTCTAAGCATGTTACCCAGGGTAAACTAGACTCTTTAGGGCTCACTAGTTTTCACCAATGCTACTAAGCATTTGGCTAGTTTTGTTCTCAACTTCTTGGTCTATATATATATACCAGGAAGTTATATATAGACCATGAAGTTATATATATATAGACCATGAAGTTGAGAACAAAACTAGCCAAATGCTTAGTAACAATGGTGAAAACTGATGATATATATATATATATGGCTAGTTTTGTTCTCGCAATTTCTTGGTTTGAATTCTTACTCGTGAGTTACACTATAGTACACCAATGGACTTCAGACACATGTTGTCTTAGTTTTCGTCCACCTATTTTTAGAGCTTGCAAAGTGTTGTGAAGCTTATTTCCCTATAAAAAAATTTAACTAAAGTAGGTGGGCTCCCCTAGTAGAAGCATCAAAGTTGATTGATGTTGTTGCACTTCATATGGACTTTTGACATGGTATTGATCCATCATGATTTCAGTTTGAGGCGTTCCTTTGTGTATACCATCAAGAGGTATTGTTTAAAGGTTTATTAAAGTAATATTGCAATTATATTTAATTATATCAAGGCAATGCTATTTGTCAGGTTAGAAATGAAGTTACGATTCTTAACAACTCACTTTAGTGATATATTATGTTTCTTGTGGTTTGTATCCCTCACAACACTCAATGGAATTATATTTGAAATCATGGTCAAGGAGCAATAAAATTGATATGGCACAAGGTAATATTTAGCATAACGTATATAGCCATAAGCTTTGGATGTGTGTCATCTCTCGATGCATTAAGTTATACTTTGGCACTTATATGAGAGGAAAAGGTATTTTGATATAAAGTGATAAGGGAAATAATGATATGTCACACATTGGTGATTTCATGTAGTATGAATATGCCTCACACCTGTCGATGTATCAAAGGCTCGTATTAACTAATTTTATGATGCAAGTGGTTGTTTTTAATGTGGCTTTTGTGTCAACCCATGATGACATATCAAGATCTAAATAATTTTGTTAATAATTAATATGGCACATATATTTGTCTCTTTGGGGTTTCAACGTGTTAAAGGTATATAACAAAGGCTTGATATTATTCGACCTCACATGTGTTACGAGATTGATGTGTGAGTGGTGATTTGGCCATGCATCAAAATCTGGAACGAGTAGGCATTAATGTTGTCGAACATGTGCTTTACCACCTTTTAAATTCATTAGGGTTGTTTCATTTGATTGTTTGTAGACTATGGAAAGAGATTTTTTACTGCATTTTATCTCTATTTGACTGCTACCTGGTCGTTGTGCAACTGTTCGAAGCTTGAGAAACCGATTTAGACTTGGAATCTACATAAAAGCAACTATTATTGAACAAGGTAAGCACCCATGTAGTTCTTTGAGCACTATTGTAGCTCAATATTTTTTTTAAATGAGTTAATAAGGCTCTATTAGCTAGTCACTGATGTGTTTATTCTCTTTCATTGTCATCTCTCTTTTACTCATAGAATGTTGTGATATAAATGAAATGATAGTTGGTTGTAGAAATTTATTATGAAAAATTGCATTGGGTTTGTTTCTTTGCAAACTCTCATTTGTCTGGACTCTCGCCCATTCATGTTAGCATTTTCCATATTAAAATTTCACTCGACTCTGCAAACATGACATTTTGAGGTGGTTGAGGTGGAATAATTATAGGTTAACCTCACCCTAATGACTGATATTTGGCATTGGAATATTATTGATGAGAGGTATGACCTAGGTTCAGTCTGAAACATGTTTTAAAACCCTAGTTTTTATACTAGTGATGCTCCTTGGAATGATTGTGAAAATACATGTGCTACAACTCATATTTCTCATTGTTTTCCTACCTAGAATACCTCTCCATGTTGAAATAATTTGATACCATCCTGGGCTTTAATGTGATGTTGAAATATTACATTCCTCATTTTCATATTCTCATTTTTCATACGATTATCTTATAAACTCAAGATACTCTATCTTGGCATGGTCATATAGCTGACTGTAATGAAGAATTTTTGGGTTAAAAACTAGCCATGAGATTATTTTGATTATATTTGAATCCTTACTGGTGAGGTACACTAGTCTACACCAATGGGTTTCACATACATGTCTCGGGTTTCGTCCACCTATTCCTATATCTCATAAAGTGTTGCGAAGCTTATTTCTCTATAAAGTGTTTTAACTAAAGTAGGTGGAGTCCCCAAGTAGAAGTGTCAAAGTTGATTGATGTTGTTGCACTTCATATGGCCTTTTGACAAGGTATTGATCCATCATGATTTAGGAAATGAGGTTTTCCTTTGTGTATGGTATTAAGAGGTATTGTTTAAAGGTTTATTAAAGTACTTTTGCAATTATATTTCATTATATCAAGGCAATGATATTTGGCATGTCAGACATGAAGTTGTGATTCTTAACAACTCACTTTGGCAATATATTATGTTTATTGTGGTTTGTCTTCCTCACAACACTCAATGGTAGTATATTTGAAATTATGGTCAAGGAGAAATAAAAATGATATGGCACAAGGTAATATTTAGCATAACATGTATGGTCATAAGCTCTAGATATGCGTCATCTCTCGATGCATTAAGTTATACTTTAGCACTTATACGAGAGGACAAGGTATGTTGATATAAAGTGATAAGGGTAATAGTGATATGGCACACATTGGTGATTTCATATAGTATGAATATTCTCACACCTCTTTATATATCAAAGACTCTTATTAATTAATTATGTGATGCATGTAGTTGTTTTTAATGTGGTTTGTGTGTCACCCCATGATGACATATCAATATCTAAATAATTTTGATAATAATTAATATGACGCATATATTTGTCTCTTTGGGGTTTCAACATGTTAAAGGTTTATAAAAAAAGATTGATATTATTCGACCTAAAATGTGTTACGAGACTGATGTATGAGTGGTGAGTTGGCCATGCATTAAAATCTAGAATGAGTGGGAATTAATGCCGCCAAACCTGTGCTTTATGAACTTTTGAATTCATTAGGGTTGCTTTATTTGATTGTTTGTAGACTGTGGAAAGAGCTCTGATGTTGTGTTTTAGTTCTATTTGAATGCTACTTGGTTTTTGTGAAACCGTTTGAAGCTTTAACAACTAATTTAGACTTGTAATCTACATTAAAAAAAAAAAAAAAAAAATTATTGGACAAGGTAAGCACCCATGTGGTTTTTTGAGCACTATTGTAGCTTGATTTTGTTGTTAAATGAGTTAATAAGGCTTTGTTAGCTGGTCACTGGTGTGTTGATTCTCTTTCCATGGAGTTCCTCTTTTTCTTAGAGAGTTGTGATATAAATAAAATGACAACTCGTTGTAGAAATTTATTATGAAAAATTAAACTGGGTTTGTTTCTTTGTGAACACTCGTTTGTATGGACTCTTTCCCATTCATGCTATCATTTTCCATATGAAAATATCACTCAACTTTGCAAACTTTGGCATTTTGAGGTGGTTGAGGTGGAAGAATTATAGGTTAACCTCGCCCTAATGACTGATATTTGGCATTGGAATATCATTGATGAGAGGTACGACCTGGGTTCAGTCTGAAACATGTTTTTAAACCCTTGTTTCTATACTAGTGGTGCTCCTTTGAATGACTGTGCAGATACATGTGCTACAATGCGTCTTTCTCATTATTTTCCTACCTAAAATGCCTCTCCATGTTAAAAGAATTTGATACCATCATGGACTTTAATGTGATGTTGAAAGATTTCATTCTTCATTTTCATATTCTCATTTTTCATACGATTATCTTATAAACTCAACATACTCTATCTTGGCATTATCATATCGCTGACTGTAATGGAGAATTTTCAAGTTAAAAATTAGCCATGAGATTATTTTGATTATATTTGTCTTGGGTTTGGGTCAAATAATGCCTGCTAGTTGTAGCCAATAGTAAAAAATTAATGTATTGGTATTTACCCATCATTAATTCCCAAGGATGATATAAGGTTTATCTTGGATTTATGTGTTCACTAGATGTGCCAAACTAGGTCGTTTTGCATACTTTCCAGCCACAGTTTGATATTATGGTTATCATTTAAAAAGTGCCCACAAATAAAAAAAAATGAATAAATAGTGACAATGGTGGCAGAGTTGAAGTTCAAAATAAGTTTTTAGTACATATAATGCAACTGATCCTCCATTTTTCCATTTTCCATATATCTTTTCCATGACCATGATTGATATTTCCATGTTTTGCGAAAATTAAATGGCCTGTAGTTTATCAATAATATGTATTCACGGAGGTTATACATATAATGATAGAGAGTCACCCCAATCATTCATAATTATCATTTTACGTTCCTAATTCATTTGGTTCATGTTTATTGAAAAATATTGAAGTATTTTGGCATAAAAAAATATACGACATGATTCTTATGAAGGGATTTTCAAAAGAATTTATTTCTAAGTAAAATAACATTGAAGTATGAGTATGTATGGGTTTTTCTTCCCTCGTCCTACATAATACCATTTTTCATTTCCCTTTTGCATGCTCAGTTCACTATGATATAGTTAGAGCCTTGTTAAATCATATTTAACAAATTTTGCAGAGTATGTTTGTTCACTGCATGTTATATTTTACTTTAAGATTTTTATTGACTATATGAATTGGCAATAGATGAGTTTATTCAACTAGGGAAGCAGAGGAAATAATAGGGAAAATAGGGGAGGAAGATCCAAAAGATTCAAAAAAATTTGGAAAGAGGGGAGAAACAAAAAGATAAGGTTTTTTATTCATTTCGATGTTGATTCAAAAGAATTTAATCAACATGCTCAAACTGGTTGGTTGTACCTAGGTGGAAAACCAACCTTACCACAACCATTTTCTCCCCCAAACATACCTTTCCAGCCTCATCCCAGTATTATGGATGTCCTTGAGACTCTATTTCAACCCATGGATGATGGATGGAAAATTAATCATGTAAACCCCCCTTCTAATGTTGCTCATTGACCTGTTAGTCCTAGAGATGCCCCTTTACCTCATATCTTTGCACCCATCATTGCTTCGGCTGCTTCTATGTCCCATTCCTCCCAAAAGGATACCAAAATACCTCTTCCCATAATCCCATATGATAAAGGGAAGAATGCTATTAGTATTCCTATCACTGATACATCACAATCCACTTCTGCACAGTCAAAGGAGGAACAAATGAAAACCAATTCTGGCAGAAGGGAAATGTATTTTAATGATATACATCCTAAATTAAATGATCCTAAAGGCGAGAAGGAAAGAGAAACCTATTTTAAGAATAAATATCCTCATGTTTTATAATAATATGTTATCACAATGTTTACGCTTGGACATTTGAGAAATAACTTTGCCGAAAATGATTATATGATATTTATTTTGAAACTAAAGTATAATATATTTATATTAAGGGGAGACATAAGTGTTTTGATAATTGAAGATGTTTATTGTGGAGTTGCAAGGATGAATTTGCAATAAGTTTTATGAAGAGTCTAATGGGACCCCACCTACTTTTAGTTTAAATATTTAAAACATATCTGTGACTTTTTTCTGATGGAAGAAATCACAGGAAACCTTCTGAGTACCTCCCCACATTTTGTGGATGGTAAACAGGGTAAACTGACTGCCTGATTACGGGCATAACTACAAGGGGGAACAAGAGATTCAAACATGTGACCTCCTCCACTAGGGATAGCTTCATGTATGGCTCAGAACCACTTGAGCTAACCCTTGGGGATTATATTCATGAATTTTATACTAAAACAAGTTTTATTCTCTCATAAAATTGAAAGTTAATTAAAATCAAAGGTATTTAAACTACCTAACTACTTGGAGCCAAAATAAAAAAGGAGAGAAGTCATGAATGTGGAGGGGGGAATAATTTTGGTGGGAAGGTGCAATAGTTTTGTTGTTCCTTTTAACACCCTCGGTTTTGGTCCCTATGAACTAGAATGTATTATGTAATTGTGACTTAGGCTAGTGAGCCACTAAAGTTGGAAAGGGGCCAGAGTGGCTAGGAAATGTAATACTTCTATATATATTAATAATAAAATACATTGTTGGTTGCAAGATGGGACAAGGAAAATTTTTATAGAGGGCTATGATTCCATGAGAGAGGAGGGAAAGGGGATAAGTCTTTATATTATATTTTACTTACCCATCTTGGTTTTAGTTGGGAGAAGTGGTTACATGAGATTCTTGGGGAGGCCATGTGGTTCTTGGTTATTGTAATTATATAAACCCTGCATTTGGGTTGTTTGGGGTTGTTCTTGGTCGTTCTTCCTTTGTTAAGAATTTAATCACTCATCTTCCTCATATAGGATAATTCATGTGCTCCTAATATAAGCATGGAAACAAATGGTTGGAAGAGGAGTTCAATTTTTATATGGTTGTAGGAAATTATTGATCATTCCAGGATGGAATGGATGCATGTGTGCATGAGATTGATGGAAGTTCTGAAAGAACTATCCACAAGTGAGAACCCTTGGAGTTTCCAACATGTATATTTATTGATCAATAACATTGGATCCCTAGAGAGAAATAGAATAACTTGAGGGATTGCATGGAAGAGAAAGGGGTTCATTTATTTGGGTTGTGTGGGTTGAAGGGGAAAAGAGTTGGAAATTAGGATTGATGTGTGGTTGGGAAAGCATGAGAGACTATTAGTTAACTAGTGTGGTTTTATATTTGGCCTAGGAACCGTCCTTGTGGATTCATAGCCCTAGCTCGAGGGTGACACTTTTTTTTAGACTGAATGAGAAGCAATGTCTATGGTTGGGATGAATGTCCTTGGTCTCCAGCTAGTTGGTGAATGTTTACTTGATGTTTTCTTGAAAAGATAAGTGTTCTTTGTGTTTTCTATATAATGTGTATTTCACTATGTATTTATTTATCTCTGAGATGTATTTATGTGTGCATGCTTGTTGGTTATTGGCTATGCATGGCACATTGTTCCTTTCTTGGATGGTTTCGCATGTTCTTGCTAATTGCATCTGTTGAATCCATGTTTCTTTATTTTAAAGAATGAAACAAAATTTTGTAATCAATCTAAGAGGGTGACTCTAGAAGTACTTGGGAAATGGGTATGTTTTAGATTAGTATCCAGATAGATAGTTTTGGTATTTGTGGTATCAAGTATGTTACAAGTTAGTTTAGAGTGTTCTTGGAGAGCGTTTTGCGGTAGCACGACTTAGCCTGGTGGTTGGGTACGTTACAAATTGGTATCAGAGTTGTAGGTTACAACATCAGGCCTTAAAGGCCTACTACATGATCGAGACTTATTTTTGAAATTGATTACTTCTCCACGAAACAATAGAAGTTTTTGCATGAGGATCTTTGTTGGAAATATTTTATGAATCAATCAAGGAAAAGGGAGTAGAGAATACCTCTGTACGTTGAGGAGTCTTTGAGTGCAAAGACGATTGTGAATTGTTGAATCTATGAAAGAGCTATGTGTATTTACCATGATTTGAGAATGAAGATGTTTGTGCATGAAATAGATTCAAGGATGCATAAGATTAAGGGAAGTGGAGAGATGGAAAGTCAAACTCAATACTGAAAGGAAGGTCTTGGTTTCTCAAGCCAACGTAAATGGAGATTGTTGATATATATATATATATATATATATATATATATATATTCGAAAACAGTTTAATCCTAACTATTGATCCTCAGAGATAAATGGCTAAGATTAAAGAATTAGGTCCCATGCGCAGTAGGCCATCTTAGCCATGTCAGCACCACGACAACAACCTCATCAACACCATGTGAGTGCCACATTAGAAAGAGTCCATGTCAATGCTATAATAAGTAGCTCTGTAGATGCCATGTGCAGTGCCACATGTGATCAAGACACATATTGATTCCATGTCATCTAGAAAGTGAAGAAGATGCCCACATGGAGGAGACCTCATCTGTAACATCAGCACAAGAGATCTCGAAAAATGACTAAGTATCAAGACATTGCAAAGATGGAACACAATGGAGAATCAAGAGTATGTGAAGAAATAGGCGCCAACCCACAAACCTGTGGTGAATTCTCGAAAACCAACTAAGTGTAAGAGACCAGTAGTGAGATATTGAAAATAACTAATTATTAAGAAGGGATCGGTCATATGAATATGTCTTGTGGAGCATTGTGTGAATTTGAAAATTGGCTAAGTATGGGGGATCAATCAAATGGATGAGACCGCCGAGGGTTGAACAAAATTTGTGTACACTCGTAGACCTGCGGTGAAATCTCGAAAATCAACCAAGTATGGAGAGTCAGACAAAAAGATGAGTTCATGAATAAGAAAAAGAATGGAGATGTCATGGAGTGTAGTGAGATCTAAAAAAATGGCTAAGTATCAAGAATCGATCAGATGGACGGGGTCACAAATATAAGAGTCAAGCAAGTATCGTACACCCGTCGCCTGCAGTGAGATATGGAAAATGACTAAGTATGGAGAGTCGATAGGATGGCCCAGGAGGTCACCACTTGTCATAGATCGAACATCCCAAGAGGTTGTTGGGCACTTTAATTGTCTAATTGAATGGAAAATCAAAGTGTTCAATATGAATTGTCAACCCATGGAAGTTTATTATTTCAAGATAATTCTGCATAGTCTATGCTAGATTATGAAAGCATCTCTAATCTAATTGTAGTAGGGAAGTTATTTTAACAAAAACAAACAAACAAACAATATTGCTAAACACAATTGTGCTGATACAACTGGAGTGCTACAGAATTAAAATCATAATTGCAATCTAAACTGATGAATCTACAAAAACCATGAATTGCCTAACTTAATCTAACTTTCTAATTTACTTTTGCAGGAATAAATTCTATGCTATTGCTGAAGGGAAATCTACTTATTGCAAGAAGCTACTTCACACTCTTAATTCTCCAAAACAAGATTTTAACCTAATGCAGAAAAAGGAAAAGCAATTCTCCATCCATGTTCAACAACTAACTTCTAATTCTCACGAGACAAGTTTATGTGCATTTACCAAGAAGGAACTAAACTGTAACAACAGTTGTATTCAGAAATATCTAACAGTTAAACCATTCGCAATGAAAACGACTAAATCTAGAATTCAAAACGGAGGGGAATCGGTGAGGAAGGTGGGCCCTTTCCTTCTCACTGAATCCACTCAAAAGATAGGTTACAGTCTGCTAAAGAAATTCAATCCACTTCTTCATTCAATTGCCAAAAATATGTTTGTGTACAATAATCGTTCATTTCTTCAGTTCAAGCAAAAAGACTAACAACCCTTTACATTACAAAAGATCTGCTATTTAAATTCAAAGACAATCAATGTTCAGAAACAGAACAGTCTTGAGAATCCTCGATTCTCAGGCTGTTCGTTAGATATCATTAATACAAAATCTTGAATTCTCCTTCATCAACATCGTGAGCCAGCATTCTAAACAACAGGTGTTGCAGCAGTCGTATCACAATAGGACTGGTGGCGTCTGTTGTAACAGCGTCCGAGATTAACAAGATTTTGTCGTAGCAGTTGTGTAACAGCTTCTAGGATTGATGGGCATCCGTTGCAGAAGTCCTGTAACAACTTCCAGCACAACGGGACTGGTGGCATCTGTTGTAACAGCTTCCGATATTAACAGGCTTCTTTCATAGCAGTTGTGTAACAGCTTCCAGGAATTGCACATAGCTGTGACAGGAGCAAGTTTCTCGAAATGGGCTATTCTAACGCTTTGATAATTAGTTAAATTATATCATGGGTAAAATATGTAAACGTTATCAATCAAACATGCTAAGTAAATGAAAACATAAAAGAAAGATGAATAGTTCGTACCTTGGGAAAAAGGGTCTTGGTGCTCATTATAATAGTCATTTAGCTTAGGAATGAGAAGGTTGAATGATCAAAAGGTGTAGTGAAAAAGGGACATTTCAGGGCCCTAACATACCCCCCAACTGAAGACATTGCATTTCCTCATGCAAAACACATTCAAACCTTATTTTGTAGCTGAAGTAGATCAGTATCTCCTCCAGTGCAAAATTGTGAAGAGAAATTTCTAAGTGTCAGTAATGTAGAATGTTGTGTCAAAAAGAAAATCTGTTGAGTCAACAATCTATTTGGTTTTCTTTATGCTTGAGAACATAATTAGTTTGAGTTGCTTGAGTAACAACTCGTGAAGAAAACATAGGTTCTTTTTTGCAATCTTTTGTTACACCAGGAGATGATTTATGACGATGAGATCTCCTCTGTTTTACTGGTTTTTTTGTAGCAGGAAGTCCATGTTCAGTCTTGATTGATACATTTTCTGGTCCTATAGCAACTGGAACTTTGACTACCTCATATCCTGCCTCATAGTAAATGTTGCCACACTCAAAACACATTAGTTCTTTGTTTCTGCCCAAAATAGCTTTTGTCAGTGCTAGGATGTCCATAGTTATCCCCTCTGGATTCTTCTGTCGGGCATCTGCCACCTCTTGTTTCAGGGTTTTTAATTCAACCTTGAGGTTAGCATTCTCTGTTATCAGCGCAACGATCCTGGAATTTTCTGTATTTTTTATCTTTTGCTCTATTTGGGCAAACAATTGGGCAAGTGGTACATCCTTAGCATGTTGTGGAGCTGATTCTTGTGTAGCAGCTGTGTCTGTCAGGACTGGTTCTTGTGGATCAGTCTCAACATGGACAGTTGGTGCTTGTGGAACATATGTGTCTGTCAGGACTGGTTCTTGTGGAGCAGTCTTGACATTGTTAGTTAGTTCCAATATTACTAGCTCTGGTAGGACAATCTATTGTGGAGCAGCTGGTTCTGGTGTAACAACTGTATCTGTCAGGACTGGTTCTTGTGGATCAGTCTCGACGTGGACAGTTGATTCTTGTGGAACTGTCTTTGCATCAACCATAGGGAATAGTGGACGAATAATAGGAACGTCCTGCTCCATATCTCGTCTTCCAATTGCAGCTTCGACAGACCTGGTGGACCTGGTTTTTCTCCTGGGTAAAGTAGAAATGAAAGTAGTGGTTTGCCTCTTCATTGCTGGAGGAGGAACAAGTTGTTCTTCCTCAAGCACACAAGGAGGATATTTTGGTATACTCGGGTCTATGATAATATAGATATCGTCAACAGACATGGGATGCGCAGAATCATCAGGAAACACCGATGATTCTGCTGCAAATTGAGTACATTCATTTTGAAAGGAGAAGATAGTTTCCTGCAATTATGGGCATAAGGTAAAATCTGGTATTCGTACTCCTAGAGAATTCTCTGTTGCAGCAGCCAGAGGGGTCTGATTTGATGTTGATCCAATTTGATCAATGGATCTCTGAGGTTTTCCTTTGAATGGACGTTTCCTTTTCTGCGAAGATGCACAGGTAATGATAGTAGGTGCTTGATTAGTTGTAGCAGTAATAGGAGAGGCTTGTGTGATAGTTGGTGCCTCAGCAGAGGGGGTAAGCAGTCTTGATTTTATAGTGGACCATGCTATCCTTGCTCACTTTTTAGGTAATGCAGAGGTAGGAATAGGGTTTTTCTTGTCAGAGGCAGGGGGTTGGATTTCAATGATCAATGTATCAACCAAGTGTTGTGATTGTGGTCGAGCGGTTGGCTCTTCATCTATTTGTTTGTCCACAACTACAGGCTATTGTAATGAAAATTCGTCGAGGCTTGTCTGTTTGGTGCTAGGATGGCTTCGAGTTACACGGTTTCTTTTCTGAGTCGTCTTACGGACAGTGACAATAGGGGTTTGGACTGTTGTTGCAGTCGAGGGTAGAGGCTCTAGAAGAGGTCCATGGGTTGCAGTTTCAAGGAATGGTGCAATCCTTTCTGGATTTACAGACTGTGGCTAGTCTACTGCAGCAAGTAACGGGTTATTGGAAATGCCCATACCTCTACGAATTAATAGGCCGATGAATCTATGATTAGAAACGCAGTTCTTGGGGCTCTTGGATTTTTTTACAAAACAGGCTATGTTATGCAATGATTGTAGGAGATAATAAGGAATGTTTATCAATTTCTGATGTCGCAGATGTGATAATAAGATGAAATCAAAAAAATAAACAACTTGGTATCGGCCTTCATAGGTGATGTACCTTTTAAGAAATTCTGCAACTTTCCCCCATGGCTCTGGTAAGGAATTGACGTCTACACCTCTGTCCTTGGTTTGAACTCGCTCAATGTTGACGAGGAACCCCTTCTGTGCATCCGGGAGATGTGTTTTTCTTTTAAACCATCGGTTTTGTTAATGTTTATGCCATTATTATAGTTCTTTGCATTTCATTAGATAAGAGCATACTAAGAACAAGATCACTGAGAAATACACATTCACAAGAGACACAACATTTATCTTGGGAAACCCTCTAGGGGAAGAAAACCCAACAAAAACTTCCTTATCATAAATGGCTTATACAATGTTCAAGAGATAACTCAAACCAATACAGAAATTCCTCCCCAAGAGATGCGCCACCCTTCTTCTCCTCTCTCCAACTTCAAATTGTAGCTTGCCTCATAAGAGAATGAGCAAGTGAGTTTGTGTATAAGAAGTGAGGCGCTAGCCTCTTATTTATATCAATCTGGCACATGTGAAGAGTCACCATCTGGCAGGGCTGACCTCTCACTCTGGGTGGGTAAACCCACCTTTAATTAATTATGGTCCTTCCATTATAATTGCTAGGGCCGACTTCTTATTCAGCACTTTGTAATTGTCCGATGACCAATCCGCAAAAGGGGATTTGGTCCTTATACAATTACCGACATGATTAATCCTCAATGGGGATTAATCCAATAACAATAATAATAATAATAATGACATGATTAATCCACAATGAGGATTTAATCCAATAATAATAATGACATGATTAATCCACAATGGGGATTTAATCCAATAACAAAATAATAAGAATGCTCTTCGCAGTTACATTATTTCAACACTCCCCCTTAACAAGAAGGGTATTCTTCTTCAGCATCAAGCGAGAGAGGTATGCATCATCAGTGGCATCTGGAGGACAGTATCGTTAATATCATCTTGAACAATTGTCTAGCACATTTATGAGTCATCAGAAGTTTTCTTCATCAGCAGCATCATCATTCTTGAAAGAATGCTATCATCATCTGCATCAAACATGTATCAGTAAAAATGATACCTCATCACAGCACTAGGCTGGAAAATAACAGTACTACATTAGCTCAATGTCACAGTGGTTAAGCTGGTAGCTCAGTGTCAGTCACATCTTTCTTTACGTCTAACAACTAGGTCATAAGCAAGTAATATCATCATCTCGCTTTACGTCTAACAACTAGGTCAGAAGCGAGGAATCACAGCGTCATGCTTTACGTCTAACAACTAGGTCAGAAGCATGACTCATCTTGCTTTA
>ML777310.1:837582-865285 GCA_009831015.1 Picea engelmannii | reverse complement strand
ACAACTAAGCAGATTGGCTCCAGGTGTAACCGGTTAGTAAAATAGGAAATCTTTCTTTTATATCTTCATTACTTTAACATGTAGGATTAATCACGTACCTCAAATCTTACCGCACATAACAACCTGTCGGAGTAACCTCACAATCCAACTGTCATCAGAATGGCGCATAATAGCTGGCATGATGAAGGATGGTGAGAGAAATGACAGCTTGTGCAGAGTTGTAGTCCTTACTGTAGTGAGCCAACTGGATATCGTTGAATGTGAAGTCATGTCATAATGAAGCAACACTTTCAGATAGAAAGCATCAGTATTGTCTAATCAGTGGTGTTGTTGCATGAAATATTGGAGGGCTGGAGCCGCAACATCGGCAAAAAAAGAAAGAGTGAAGTGGCAAGAAAGAACAACAGTAATTAGTGTATCAGTAGGTTCTTTTTCAAAAATGTCAGAGGTAGGTGTAACAGCGTTGAGATCGCCCAATTTATCGGAAGAAGGTGTAACAACATTGAAAGCGGTCAATTCATCAAAAAAAGGTGTAGCAGCATTGAAATCGGTCAATTCATTGGAAAAAGGTGTAGCAGCATTGAAAGTGGCCAATTCATCAGGAAAAGGTGTAGCAACATTGAAATCGGCCAAATGCTACCTTACTTCAATTCTAGGAAGTTTTTCAACTTCCATGAACTCATCGTTTCCTTTTGTTCATCAATCTACCTACACACACAGAATTGTCTGATACCTTCCAAGGCTTTATTAGCATATTAAAGAAAATAGAAAAATTTCAACTAAAAACAGAGAAATGCAAATTTTGTTGAGATTATTTATATACAAAGTCTGAGCAAAATAAGTCCTAAAGTTTAGAAGGGAAGGAGCAAGCTCCTTTCCGTTTAAGATTTGATAATCTGTATCAATTGTACAACTAGTTTTGAATTCTGCCTTGGATAGTGGACGTTGATACAGACGCAGGCGATGACCATTTGCATGTAAGTGTGTATTGAATCCATCAATAGTAATCAACCAGATTGTCCCATTGGGAAAGACTGTCTACCTCGTAAGGCCCTAGGCATCATGTAAACAACTTACCTTGAAATTCCTTAAAGCGTGAATCATACAACAGAGCCTAATCTCCTTTCTAGAATAATTTCTTCTTAATGATTTGGTCATGCCATTTTGTTCTTTGTTGTTGAATCACTATGGTTTGATGGATGGCGTCCAAACGCTTTTCATCAAGCTCATTGAGTTGTTGCAGTCTGGCTTTCTGTGCCATAGTCAAGTCGAGGTTGACTATTGATGCAGTTCTTAAGGTTTTGATTTTGAATTCAATGGGAAAAATAGGGATTTTTCCATATACCAGCTTGTAAGGAGAAAAACCAGTTGTGCTCCTCCAAGTAGTTCGGTAAGCCCATAGAGCTTCATGCAGTTTGTCAGACCAATCCTTACAATTTTCTCTCATTGTTTTAGAAAGAATGGCTTCGATAACTTTGTTGGTGCTTTCCAATTGGTCATTGCCTTGTGGATGGTATGGAGAAGCTATTATATGTAAAACATGATATTTACTGAGTAGAGATTCAAATTTATGTGATGTGAAAGGGGGTCCTCCATCAGTGACCAGTTCTTTGGGAACGCCAAACCTAAAAAATATATTTTCAAACAAGAATGCTAAGACAGCCTCTTCTGACTCTCTGATAAGTGCTTTTGCCTCCACCCACTTGGTCATGTAATCTGTACAGACCAATATATAAACTTTTTGATTGGAAGGTGGGTGAATGGGTCCTACAAAATCCATGGCCCATCTCTCAAAAGGATCTAACACTACGTGAGGCTGGAGTGGCATCTCATCCCTGTGAGTTGGTTGACCCATGCATTGGCAACTGTCACAAGCTTGGACATAATTCTTGGCATCTTGAAATATGTTGGGCCAATAATAGCCCATCCTTAAAAATTTATGCCTGGTCCTTTTTGCAACAAAATGACCCCCACAAGAACCATCATGGCAAGATTTCAGCAGGTCATAAACCTCATTATCCCTCACACATCTCCTGATTTCTTGGTCCAGGCCTGTGTAGAAGAGGTATCCTCCTATCCAACTGTACCTGACACTCTTTTGAATAATTTTCCTTCTTTCCCTAGGAGATAGATGGGGAGGTACCTTCCCTACAACCAGATAATTAGCAATGTCTGCATACCAAGGTGAGTGAGCAGATACTACAAACAAATGTTCATCAGGAAAGGAATCGTCTACCGGTGAATTATCATCATTTATATGTAATCTCGAGAGAAAATCAGCAACCAAATTTTATTTTCCTGGTCTATCCACTATAGTGATGTCAAATTCTTGCAATAGTAACAACCATCTTGTCACTCGGGCATTAGTAATAGGTTTATTCATTAGATATTTTATGGTTGTATGATCAGTATGAATAAAAGTTGGGTAACCAGTTACATAATGCCTGAATTTATTGATTGCATATACTACTGCCAAGAATTCTCTTTCAGTAACTGTGTAATTTAACTCAGCAGGAGCCATGTTCTTGCTGATATAGTAGATAGTGTAGGGTTCTTTGTCCTCCTTTTGCCCTAGTACTGCACAAATTGCAGTTTCTGAGGCATCTGAAGAAATGTGAAAAGGCAGAGCCCAATTGGGCCCTCTCAAGATGGGAGCTGTAGACAATCTCTGTTTAAGATCTGCAAAAGACAATTCACAGTCGTCAGTCCAACAAAAGTTAACATATTTTGTTAGTAAGAAAAACAATGGAGAGGCAAGTTTAGAGAATTTTTTTTATGAATCTCCTGTAATACCCAGCATGTCCTAAAAAACTTCTTACCTCTTTCTAAGTTGATAGAGTTGGAATGTCCAAAATTACCTGGATTTTGGCTGGATCTACCTAAATCCCTGCATAAGAGATGGAGTGTCCCAGCACTACCCCTTCACGCATCATCATATCGCACTTTTCTGTACTTAAAGAAAGATGAGACTGTTTACATCTTTTGAGCACTTTTCCATATTAGACAAAGCATCTTCGAAATCAGTCCCATAAGGTGTAAAGTCATCCATGAATATTTCCATACAGTCATTCACCATATCAGAGAAAATACCAATCACAGCTCTCTGGAAAGTGGCTGGTGCATTACACAATCCAAATGGGAGAACCTTGTAGGAAAATGTTCCCCAAGGGCTGGTAAAGGTGGTCTTATCTTGGTCCTGTGGGGCAATTTGTATCTGGTTATAGCCACTAAATCCATATAGGAAAGAAAAATATTTTTTTCCGGCTAAGTTATCTACAACCTGATCGATAAATAGCAGAGGGAAATGATCCTTCTGAGTTGCCTTATTCAGGGCTCGATAGTCCACACACACTCTCCACTTACCATTCTTTTTAGGCATAATAACCAATGGGGATACCCATTCACTATCAGATATAGGATAGATGAATCTGACATTGAGAAGTTTCTGAAGTTCTTCTTTAACAATTTCTTTAAGGTTTGGGTTCATCCTCCTTTGCGGTTGGTAAATGGGTTAGCATTCTTCTTTGATGTATATATGGTGGGTGCATAGCTAAGAGGGGATGCCTTTCATATCCATGTAATCCCATGCAAATGATTCTTTATGTTCAATCGGTAAATTCATCAGTCGACGAGTTTCAATGCTGGAGAGATCAGGATTGATGTTCAAGGTTTTTCCAGGTTCGATTTCCACAACGACGTTCTTGGAACTGATTTTAGGAAATAATTTAGCTGATACTGTTTCATCATCTGTTGTTACAGTGTTTGTTGTTACAACGAATGTTGTTACAGCTGAATCACTCTGATTGTTAGCAGTTTCTGAGAACATTTTCGAGTTCATTTCTTCCTGGGCCATAGGGTCAAAGACTCTAATCAATTGGTGGTGTGTGTGTTGTGTAACAATAGAGGGGTCACAAATAAAATAGTTGATTAACTCATCCTCTGTCTCATCCTTGAAACTCAAGGCCTTTCCTATAGTTAGTACAGGTAGAGCACTTTCAACCTCAGCGTCCATCCATAGAGAGTTTTTAGGTTCTGCACTGGGTGTAGCATGAGGATATAGGGTAAGTTTTTTTGTGTCGTAACCATTAGAGATGGTCATAGAACCAAATCGACAACCTATGAAGGTGTCATTTGTGGCTAACCATGGTCGTCCCAGAATTAGAGGATGGCCTCCCAGACTGGATTTGGGCTACAACACAATAAAATCAGCAGGATACTTCCATGAGTCTACTGAAATAACTAAATCATCGATTACTCCTTCTGGTCTGATGGTAGAGTGATCAACTAATTCTAGAACAATAGGAGTAGGTCGAATTTTTGTTCTGAGTTGCAGCAATTGTGTAGTTTCTATTGGCATGATGTTAATTGTTGCCCCTAAATCAACTAGTACATGTTGAATAGATGTATGTATGATTTTAACTGTGACGATAGGTTTTCCTGGGTCGCCATATTTAATAGGTGGAGTTTTGCCTAGCATTAGCTCAGACAAATCCCCCACTACATGCACTATGAGGGGATCTTTAGGTTTTTGTCCAGGTTTTCTGATACAGAGATCTCTCACAGTCTTGGCATAAATAGGGACATCCCTTATTGCTTGTAGTAGTGGAATATTAACATGCATATTTTGCAATTCTCCAAGGAGATTGAAAGATGGTAATTCCACAGGCTTGGTAATTTTCAGTCTTTCAGGGAATGGTGGGTCTATTGATTCTAGAATGGGTTGGTCAATTTCTTCTGTATCAGCAGATGATCTCTCCCTTGATTCCTTATCTGATTCTGAAGATGGAGCATCTTCAACTATTGGCTCAACTATTCTCCATGATCTTAAGTGTATTTCATCACAAGGCATATGAGTAATAGATAAGGCTAGCACATTAAGTATGTCTATGATCTGAACGGCCTTATTATTTGGGTTTGGGTTAGGTTGCACAGGAATTTGAGTTCGTAAGGGAGGATTGTTTGGTGAGTTATTGGGAGGCAATTGCAATTGTTGATGCTGGTATGGGGGTTGGAACTGTTGTTGAAAGAATTTTGGTTGGTGTTGGCTTGGATAACTGAGTTGTTGTTGAGGACCTCTCCCATATGGGTTCCATTTCCCATAGTGATTCAGTTGTTGGGGCATAGGTAACCATGCATTGGGATCTTGATAAGAGGGTGGCATTTGATTTGAAGTGGGGGCAGTAGACTGGCCATATGGTAGCTAATTGTTCCAATAATTAAATGTTGGAGGAGAGAATTGAGAATTCATACCTTGACCTCTTGGTTGCCATTGTCTCCTTTGTGTGATCAGATAGACAACCTCTGCTTCCTCATTAGTTGCCTTCATTGATGCTTTTACCTCTGGTAGAGAAGGACATTGGTCAGTGGCATGGTATAGTTCACAAATAAGGCATACCTAAACATTGTTCAGTGGGCACTCCCTTGGTGGATGTTTCTTCCTGCATTTTGGATAGAAAATGCATAATAATTGCTTTGGTTCTGCTTGTTTCTATTTGACCTGTAAAGTATCCGTTTGTGAGGAAAAATCTTTAATCATCTCTGTTTTGAAACTTTCTAACAGATTACCTATTTCTGCTCTTGTTGCTCCTCCATTTGTTGATTTATGTACCCTTGAAAAAGTAGTATCCTTGGTAGTTGGCTTATTCCTTGTAGATCCTCGAGAACATCTTTTGCAGAGGTCTACAATGTCCTCATAGGATTCCTTAGATATATCTCCTTTGCCAAGCATAGTCAGCATATCTAAACAATCTTCTCTAACTCCTTTTAGCAAAATGGTTTTCATAATGTCCTTACTCAGATTCGGATGGCCAGACTGTTGTAGATTGTATTGGAGTCGCTCCACAAAGTCTTCAAGGGTCTCATCCTCCTTCTGTGACATTTTGAATAGCTCCTCTCTATGTTCGCTTGTTCGACAGTAGTCTTGGTATTTGTGCAGGAAAACCTGCCTCATTTGTACCCATGTTGAAATGTTTTCCCCTCCAAGGCTCATGAACCATCTTAATGCATTTCCTTTTAATGTGGCTGGAAACAGTTTAAGCTTTTGTGCAGTGGTAGTGTAGTCATAACTTCTACACAAAATGTCAAATTCAAACAGAAACTCATCCGAATCTTCAGTAGATAATCCATGAAAATTTGGGAGAGCCGAGAGAGGTATGTTTTTCATAGGATCCATCCCTCGTGTGGGAACATCGAAAATAGGAAAAACCAGGGTAGAGATAGTGTTTTCATTGTTTACTTGATCCTCATCGTTCTGTGGATTCTCTTGGTAGAGCTCTTCTTCATTATCCCCTTGATTCTCCATATGTTCTCTCTCCCTCCACTCAAGATGAACAACGTACCACTCTTCCTTAGTGACTATCCGACTGTTGCTCTGATAAACAACTTCTTCTAGGTTTTCTCAGTTCTAGGCTATACTGCCTTGATCCTCAATGTTCTCCAGTGTTGCTTGCTAATTTGTTGGTGACAAATATTCAGATTCGCTTTCAGCTACAACTTCAGCTTCAACCCTTGATGAGAATGATGTTTCGAGAGGGGGTGTTTCTGTTGAATGTGGATCACGTCCTTTTGGAGGATTGGCAGGGAAAAAAATGGATCCTGAAGAAGAATCTGCTCTGGCTATAATCTCATCAACAATGGTCTGTTTTCCCAGTATGTTAGGATTTCTTCCTCCACATCCTCTGGTCCTTGTAATGTTAGTATTTTGGGGGGTTCGTTCTCGCGTTTGGTGATTCATGCAGACTATTCATTCCTAAAAAAACTAGTGTGCTTACCAAAATCTACAATTATCTTCCCCGACAACGGCGCCAAAATGTTGGGCACTTTAATTGTCTAATTGAATGGAAAATCAAAGTGTTCAATATGAATTGTCAACCCAGGGAAGTCTGTTATTTCAAGATAATTATGCACAGTCTATGCTAGATTATGAAAGCATCTCTAATATAATTGTAGTAGGGAAGTTCTTTTAACAAAAACAAACAAACAATATTGCTAAACACAATTGTGTTGATACAGCTGGAGTGCTACAGAATTAAAATCATAATTGCAATCTAAACTGATGAATCTACAAAAACCATGAATTGCCTACCTTAATCTAACTTTCTAATTTACTTTGGCAAGAAGAAATTCTATACTATTGTTGAAGGGAAATCTACTTATTGCAAGAAGCTACTTCACACTCTTAATTCTCCAAAAAAAGATTTTAACCTTGTGCATAAAAAGGAAAAGCAGTTCTCCAGCCATGTTCAACAACTGACTTCTAATTCTCATGAGACAAGTTTATGTGCATTTACCAAGAAGGAACTAAACTGTAACAACAATTGTATTTAGAAATGTCTAATAGTTAAACCATTCGCAATGAAAACGACTAAATCTAGAATTCGAAACAGAGGGGAATCAGTGAGAAAGGTGGGCCCTTTCCTTCTCACTAAATCCACTCAAAAGATAGGTTACAGTCTGCTAAAGAAATTCAATCCACTTCTTCATTCAATTGCCAAAAATATGTATGTGTACAATAATCGTTCCTTTCTTCAGTTCAAGCAAAAAGACTAACAACCCTTTACATTACAAAAGATCTGTTATTTAAAGTCAAAGTCAATCAGTGTTCAGAAACATAGCAGTCTTGAGAATCCTCGATTTTCAGGCTATTCGTTAGATATCATTAATACAAAATCTTGAATTCTCCTTCATCAACATCGTGAGCCAACATTCTAAACAACAAGTGTTGCAACAGTCATATCACAATAGGACTAGTGGTGTATGTTGTAACAGCGTCCGAGATTAACAGGCTTCTGTCATAGCAGTTGTGTAACAGCTTCCAGGATTGATGGGCATCCATTACAGAAGTCCTGTAACAACTTCCAGCACAACAAGACTGGTGGCATCTGTTGTAACAGCTTCCGAGATTAACAGGCTTCTGTCGTAGCAGTTGTGTAACAGCGTCCAAGAATTGYGCATAGTTGTGACAATAGCGAGTTTCTCGAAATGGGTTGTTCTAACACTTTGATCATTAGTTAAATTATTTCATGGGTAAAATATGTAAACGTTATCAATCAAACATGTTAAGTAAATGAAAACATAAAAGAAAGATGAATAGTTCGTACCTTGGGAAAAAGGGTCTTGGTGCTCATTATAATAGTCATTTAGCTTAGGAATGAGAAGGTTGAATGATCAAAAGGTGTAGTGAAAAAGGGACATTTCAGGGCCCTAACAGAGGTCACCACGGGTCACAGATTAGATGGCTTAGAGGGAGAAAGATCTGATGGCTCAATATTTCTTGTAGACTCGCGATGAAATAATTAGAAAGTTCTAAGTATAGGTGAAAAATGAGTGCGATAGAATGCAAAGGTGCAATCTAGAGGCCACAGAAGGGTGGATGAAAATTATTAGACCCATATGAAAATGCTTGGAAATACACCTAAGTATAGGTGAAAAGTGAGTGCGGTGGAACTTGAGGGTGTAATTTGGAGGTCACGAAAGTTTGAAATGAAGAAGAGATATGCCTTAGACCCACGGTGAATCCATCAATACAAATCTATGGTTGAGATCAATACGATCTTTGATCAGACAGTCGTTGTAAGTTGAAGACCCGGTGGTCTCAATATGATAAAGAAGAGTAAATCGGCAGTTGAGATCTAATCAAGGGAATATTGGATGACCAGTGTGCATTATTGTTACATTGTCTGTTTAGGTGGCCAGTGAGCAGATCAACAATCATGATTTAATCCAAAGAAAACTAGACTCATTGTTAATATTAAATTTGAAGGAATGATCGGATGGTCGTTAAGCATTGAAGCTATGTTGCATGTGCTAATGGATATCCATGTGCTAATATGATTTAGAGGAGAATAACTTTGAATTATAAGAATTTGGAGAATTATGATATAATTCTTCATGAGTTGGGTAGAAAAGGGACGTGTAGTGTTAAGTGGCTAAATTTCTATAATATTCATAATTCTAACAACTTGCACATGTTGCATAATTAGAGGTATAATTAGATAAATTCATGCCTATGATGGGATATCAGAGTCATGGAAGCATGACAGAGTTTGTAGAATTTGGTTGAGGCAATAAAGAACTACAAGGAAAGTAATAAAAAGTGGATAAAAAACTAAAAAAGAGTGGAACAAAAGAATTATTAGTCAACTGTTGCAAAGTATGAATGAATTGCAAGGCACAACAACAAGAATCCTCACATAGGACATGAAGTTAGCAAGTGAAGAATGTCATTAATGGGCATATAAAGGAAAAGTAAGACTCTATATCCTTGAAGGTAGAGATGTGTAAATAGTTTCAAGATTGGTGTGAAAGAGAACAAGGAGCTTAGGAGGTGAGGTGTGAATCATTACTCAGAGCAAGAAAGCCACTTATGATATTAGAGTTCACAATGGAAGCATGATACCAAGGAAGAGAAATCAGGGATAGGATAATGAAGGTTCTTTCACTTGAAAAGTGCCACTTAATGAAAATATAATTCATTGGGTATGGTCTTGAGTGGGAAAAGTATGGCTTCACAAGGAATTGTTAAATGAAGTGAGGATAATTGTTCCCAAAATTGGGAAATCCAATGAACAACTAGAAGTAATAACAAGGATATGGAATGATTATGATTAAGTAGATTCAAGGATGTTGTGGTAGTAGAGTGATGGAATGTTGTGAGCTACCTCATTCCAAGTTGTTGGAATGCTTCATAAAGGTAAAGTTTGTGTATAACATCTTAAGAGAAGCTGCTACAAATAGAACACATTGGTTGGATTGTTGAATGGTCAACTAGTGAAACTTGGCTAGAAAGTGTTCAGACCAGGGAGCAGTATGTAAGATGAGAAAAATGGGAGCACACAAGGCAACAATGATCTAAATAAATTCAAGGACAACCAACTACAACATAAATAAATAAATATGTAAAATAAAACATAAATGTATTCGAGTGCATGATGCATACAATGAAGTTAAAATGCATATGCATTAGTATGCATGTGGACAGTGAATGCTTGGTGCATGTGGATGTGAATTTATGCATATGTACATGATTGGATATGCATATGGAAGGCTTGTGGACTTAGAATAGTCTATTATTATACAATTATGATGTTATGGAAATTGAGTACAATTAATGATGAATTATGTATTTAGAAAAAATGATATAGCATGGCTAAAGATGTGGATTTTGATATTGTTTATGACTTCTATATATGTGAATACCCATGAGGGTGGTGGGAATGGCGATAAAAATGATGGAGGAGGAAGCATGGTATCTTCTATAAATAAAAGTTGATCAGGTAGCAATAAGTAGATTGATAACATCCATGCATGTATGCATTTGGTTGCTTCTAATGTTGAAGGGAATTGAGGTAAATAATTCCCTCAGTTAAACTTTCAAGATTTAAATTGTTATGTAATGACCAAAGGCCTAGTGTATGTAAATGTTATTGATGATAGAATGCATTTAGTTTAAAATATAATTGCATATTGTGTTATGATTGTTTATGGAATCATAAATATGTCAAGTTAGGATACATACTCCTACTATAGCAATGAACGCCATAGAGCTAGTCAGGTGTGAGGCTATGATATGAATGGATATAGAAAGGTTATGATGTCAAACAAGAATCTGCTACCCTTCCTGCTATAATTGATGTTTGGAATGAAACCTTTTTTCCAACGCTAAAGAGCACCCAATAATTATATTCCTAGTGTTGTGTTTGGGTTGAAAAGGAGGGCATCCAAATAGTCAGGAAAGTAATCAGGAAGTGTGTGGACGATGTGTTGAAGCATTGGCCAGAACTTCCATTTCACTATGATGGGATGCAAAAATCAATGCAGAGGTGCATTGAATAGGAATGCATGAGTAAGTTATAAGAATGTGCAAGTGGTAGAGTTGCACACATGCATGCTAAGATAGAGATGTTTATGCTTAAAGGAAATTTTGAAATACATTTTGATGAATGCATGTATATATTATATTGCGTGGAAATGATTATGCTAATAGATGAAATGATGTGAGTATTGGTATCTCATGAAGTTGAGAACATTTTGAGAGATGTTAGATATTGCAACAAAAAAGTTGCAGGTTAAAGTAGTTACATAATGATGAATTACACAAAAGCTTTGTCATGTGAACAAAGTAATACAAATATTGATGGCTAGAAGAAAGAAAAGATTGGTTGATAATACATGTGTAGAGAATGATGGGTTTATTCCAATTAATAGTTGGATTAATGGAAGTGATTGAATTGTTGTTGCAATCCATTCTGAGATCACATTGTTAAACTTTGTAATTGCTACCATGAAATTGTATATTTGTTATGCTATGCTAATATTTTGTTTGGCTAAGTGTAAATTGGGAAGATTATAGGTAGAGTAGTCTTGGATATGGAAGGGATGTAAACCCATAAGGGATATTGATATCTACTACTGCAAGAGCCAAACAAATAATGAGTAGGAAGCTCATGGTTGGGAAATTATGTTTTCATGTATAAAATAGATTTGAGAAATAATTTTTTTAATTGCAAATTGTTATGTTATGCTAAGAAATTGTTGGGTTGCATGAAAGGTTGAGAAAGTTGTAGGGAGAGTGGTATCAAGTATGACACTATTGTAAACCATAATATAGACTAATATCTACTGCTGCAAGAGTTAAACGAATTATGAGTAGGAAGTTCATGCTTGGGAAATTATGTTTTTCTTTATAAAATAGATTTGACATTTAATGACTGAATTTTTTTATAATGATATCTCATGATGACTATATGTGTGTAATACAGATGAGATGTTTGATATTGAAGCCAAAATCTCGAGAAGAAGAGCACCAGAAGGAAATCGAGCTCAAGGACAAAGGCATGGAACTAAGAAATTCCAGTGGACTTGATGTAGCTGGAGTTCTTGGAGCCATAACTCTGAAACTTCATTGTTGAATGCACTAAATCCTTGAAAAAGAAGTGGTACAGCCTAAAGGACTGGAAAGCAGAGAAGGGGTACACTTCCTTGGGTTGTGCAAGCTAATGGGGAAAGAAAGCTTGTTGGTTGGAACTACTACGAGAGATGTAAAATTGTACAATCCTTATGCATGTTTTGGGTTGGAATGCCTATGTATGCATGCTTTTAGGCTGGAGTGCCTATGTATATGAACATTGAATGAACTGACTGTGATGATTAAAGGCTTGTCATCCTAGTGTTGTGATATTAAGAACACTGGTATGGTGTTGTGCACTAAGGACAGTGCCAAAATAAGGGGAGGGGGATGTAACACCTCTGGTTTTGGTACCTATGAACTATAATGAATTATGTAATTGTGACTTAGGATGGTGAGCTAGTAAAGTTGGAAAGGGGCCAGAGTGCCTGGGAAATGTAATAATTCTATATATATTAATAAAAAAATGCATCGCTAGCTGCAAGACGGGACAAGGACACGAGTTGTAGGGGGGTATGATTCCACAAGAGAGGGAGGAAAGGGGCTAAGTCTCTATATTATATTTTATTTACCCATCTTGGTTTTCATTGGGAGAAGCGGTTACATGAGTTTCTTGGGGAGGCCATGTGGTTATTGGTTCTTGTAATTATATAAACCATGTCTGTAGGTTGTTTGGGGTTGTTATTCCTTTGTTAAGAATTCAATCACTCATATTCCTCATATGGGATAATGTGTGTGCTCTTGGTATAGGAATGGATAGGAATGGGTGGAGGATGAGTGTTATTTCTAGATGGATGTAAGAAATTATTGATCATTCCAGGAGGGAATGGATTCTTGTGTGCATGAGATTGATGGAAGTTCTGAAAGAACTGTCCACAACTAAGAATCCTTAGAGTTTCTAGCATGTATATTTCCTGACCAGTAGTACTGAATCCATAGAGAGTGTTGATGTTTGGACAACATCAAGAAGACATTCTCCTAGATTAATAATTATTAATTATTAAATAATATTATTAATATAATATATTTATAATATAAGGTATATATATATAATAAGTAGTTATTTATTATCCAAGGGATGCATCCTTTCATGGATGGTCACCATATGTTCTTTATATATGGCACATTCATCATTGTAATAATCAATCGATATCACATATATGGCATGTATATTTCCTGACCAGTAGTACTGAATCCATAGAGAGTGTTGATGTTTGGACAACATCAAGAAGACATTCTCCTAGATTAATAATTATTAATTATTAAATAATATTATTAATATAATATATTTATTATATATATATATATATATATATATATAATAAGTAGTTATTTATTATCCAAGGGATGCATCCTTTCATGGATGGTCACCATATGTTCTTTATATATGGCACATTCATCATTGTAATAATCAATCGATATCACATATCATCTCATATAAAAATTCAACATGGTATCAGAGCGGGATCAGGCTTGATTCCTTCATGGGAGGGCCCAGTGAAATGGAAAACTATGAGAGTAGGAGAATAGATTATTTGTTATTTGTGGGAGTTGGATGAGTCATGAAATGCATGAGTGTTGGAGGTGAACTCGCTTGCGTGAGAAGAAAAACTGTCAATTTAGAAAAGACTTGACCCCTTGAAGGAGTCACATGTCACCAAGAAGATGGAAGTGCAGGGATTTTGTGTGATGTGACTGTCCATTAGGTGCACATGGGAGGAGGAGTGGGACTCACTCCCTTCGCTGGATCGAATTAGAAGGATTGTTAGGGCATGCTACGTATCATTGGAGGGATTAAACATGGTTAAGGCCTTTGGGTGCATCACTAATTGCAAGGAAATAATACATGTTGGAGGTACTTATCTGTAATCTGGAGCTTTTGGTTATCATTGGACGAGAAACTATGGAGATTTTAGTGCGTTGGATTTCAATGTTAGAAGAGTCATACATAGAGAAGAAGTTCGAGCACCTCTCATATTTCGTGATGTTGTCAAATGGATGTCAATGAAATGTTGATTAGCGTAGATGGAATGTGGTTTCAAATCCATTTGGTCACTCTTTTAATCCTAGTGATACTACCAACAAATAGAGCAGTATATATGAATTGATTAATCAGAGACCGATAAAGGAAATTAACCTTTAGAAGAAAGAATGTTTAGAGTATTAGGAGAGGAAAATAGTAGAAAAGGCATGGTAGATCTCATATCTGATCATTTGGGTAACACATAATCTTCCTTCACCTTCAATGGATGACCAACGAGAAAAGAGATTTGGAAGTGTGCAACTTCTGGCATGCAGCTTCAAATGACAAAGTGACAAAGAGTAAGGAGAATGTTAAAAATGGTATATGTAAACTTCCCATATACTGAGAAGATAAGGAAAAGTTCATAATGATGGCAGCAAGAGGTTAAGAAGTGACAAAAGGTGCTCATGATAAAGTTCTACCACCTAGTAAAAGAAGGGAAAATCCATTCCCTCGAGCAATTTTTTTTTTGTTGGTCGTAAAAGAGCATCAAATCATGGAGGCCATTCTATTCCTCATTAAAGGATGTATGTTGTTGTTGAAAGAAATGTAGTTTGTCAGAGAGTGGTGGCACCGAGGTTTCGCATGCCATTTCTTGAAGTGGAGCTGGCCATGGATAGGTAGAGAGCATCTACCATTATGGTTTTGGTAGAGCCAGTGAGTATTGTTCACAAAATGGAGTCGGGAGCGATGCAGAGCTAGATACAAAGATATTCTGGCAAGTGATCTGGTTATGGTGCAAGATCCAGATCCAACTGGCATGGCTCTACTAGTGGCTATGCTCAAAATGGTGCTCACTAAGTCTTAGGCTATGGTGGGGAATACAAAATCAATGATTATTTGTTAATGTTGTAGGTGCATATGACATTAAATTCGCAATTGAGAAATCCTTGTTCTTCCCCGTCGACAATAGCAAAAGAGAGTAGTCATGGAGAAAAGTTTGCACTTCGTGTGTTTTGTGACCCGAGTACTGCATGAACCAATGATCCATAAGAGGAAAAGAAGGATGGCATCATCAGCCCGGAGGAGTTAATCCATCTAAATAATAAAGGTGTGGAAACTTTGGTAGGCAATGGCTGGTTGAATCTTGGTGTCATGGTACTTTCAGGAAAAGTAGACATCCTCATAAATTCTTGAGTTATATTGCATTGATGAGTCACATCATTGATTCTGAACCTTCCAGTTTTGAAGAAGCAGTAGGCCACCAAGTTTGGAGAGATGCCATGATGGATAAATATCAGTCCATCATGAAGAATGGTGTGTGCGATATTGTGTCAAGACCTGAGGGAAAGTCACTGGTGACTTCCAAGTGGATCTACAAGATAAAACATGCAGTAGATGACAACATAAAAAAGTATAAGGCAAGGTTCATGGCTAGAGGGTTTTCCCAGAAAGAGGGAGAAGAATATGATGAGATGTTTTCTTTTGTTTCTAGATACACTTCTATCATATCCATTATCTCTCTTGCAGCTTCCATGGGATGGATTCTACATTACATGGATGTGAAGACAAATTTTCTCAATGGAGTGATTGAAGAAGAAGTGTACATAGAGAAACCTCAAGGTTTTGAGGTGCACCAGAGAGAGTCCCATGTTTGCATATTAAATAAATTATTGTGTGGACTCAAGCAAGATCCAAGATCTTGGTATGCATGGATTGACAACTAATTGACGAGACTTGGATTCTCCAGTAGCTATGTTGATCCAAACCTTTATTACAATTTTGTTAATGATGCAGCTGTGATTCTACTACTATATGTTGATGACTTATTTCTGACAGGTGCAAAGACTCTCACTATTCAGTGTAATAGGGAGATAGCCTCTGAATTTGACATGAAGGATCTTGGTCTCATGCACTATTATTTGGGACTAGAAGTATGGAAGAAGCCTGGTGAAATATTCCTAGGTCAAGGAAAGTATGATGTAAATATCCTTTAGAAGTTTGGGATGATGAATTGCAAATCCATGGAAAATCCCATGGTGACAAACCTGAAGAAGTTGAGAGACTTTGATTCTGATTTGGTAGACCCCTCCATGCAGAGACAATCGATTGGCTCATTGATGTATTTGGTTAATACCAGGCTAGAAATCTGCTTCACTATGAACATGTTGAGCCAGTTCCAGGTGGAACCAAGACATGAGCATTGGATAGCCACAAAGCACATTTTGAGATATTTTCATGGCATGTTAAATTATGGTTTAAGATATGTCTCAAATAGTGATGTACAACTGCAAGGATATACAAATTTTGATTGGGTAGGGAGTGCAAGTGACAGAAAGAGTACTTTTGGTATATGTTTCAGTTTGGGCTATGTTATGATATCTTGGGCTAGCAGGAAACAAAATTTTGTCACACTCAGCACTATAGAGGCAGAGTATATTGCAACTTATGATGCTTGTACAGAAGCATTATGGCTCTGTAAGTTGGTTTCTGGACTATTTGATGAGGCACTAGATTCGACCATGATAATCAAAGTTGTGTGAAGCTTTCATATAACCCCGTGTTCCATGACAATTCGAAGCACATTGATATCAAGTACTACTACATCCGTGATAAACTCCAAAAGGGAGAAGTGAAGCTCCAATACATCTCCACCGAAGAGAAGATAACACATATTCTAAAAAATCCCTTGTCCAAAGGGAAGTTTTTATACTTTAGGGACAATCTGGGGCTTGTGGAGATTACTCCCTTGGTTGAGAGGGAGTGTCGATATTCTTGCATTATGGATAGTCAGTGTGTTTTTGGACTGGCATTCTTCCTATGGAGAATGATCCAAGTTGGAAATATTGTTGATGTATCATGGATTGACATTTTCTGCAGAAAATGGTCCAAGACTGACATTCTCTTGTGGCACAATTGGTGACATGATCAAGTTGAATGGTTCGCCCCCTATGGCATGAATGGTGACCTGATTAGGGAGGTTGGTATAGGACTGATAGTTTCTCTTTGGCACATATGATGACCTGATTAGAGAAAGAGGTATGGGACTAACATTCTTCTATGGCACATGTCTAAGTGACTTGATTAGAAGAATGGTCCATGTATCCCATGGATTGACTTTCAACATATGGCAGGATTGGCATTCTTTATGTGGCACAGATGGCGATCTGATCAGAAAGAATGGTCCTTGTAGTCATGAGACTCTTCGTTCAGCGCATGACAAGTACGGGACACTCAATTAAGTGCACAAGTTTGAGTACATTTAGTTGGTTGTTGTGAATACCTCCCTAGTTAAGAGGGAGTGTTGATGTTTCAACATCGGGAAAACTTTCACCCACAAGGGTGTACCTATGGTGAATGGCCCTAGTAAGAATTGGATGGACCTTATTCTAGATTCGATTGCAGACCAAGGGAGATAAGATACATTTATCACAAGGGTATACTTGCGGTAAATGGGCCCAGGTATAGTCCTTCCTTGATCATGAAAATGAGTGATATGGACTCGAAGTGCTTGAGGTGCTTTCCATGTGTAAAATAGCATCATAGTGACATTCACTCACAAGGGTGTACCTGTGGTGAATGGCCCCGGTGTGGTATTTGTCCTTAGTCATGTTGATTTGACTGGGAATGATAAAGATTTGAGATGATAGATGTTATCACATGTGGACCCAAAGTGATCCTGATATCAGAGAGAGTCAATTGGCTCAGAGGGAGATATGCAGAGGGATTTTCCCCCCAGTTCATGTGGAAGAGAGGCATCTCCCAAGACTGATAGACATATGTCATGAGTATAGGTCGAAGTTTGTGTACTTTAGAGACAAGCTTGGCATGATGCAGAATGTCTCCCTCATTGAGAGGGAGTGTTGATGTTTGGACAACATCGGGAAGACATTCTCCCAGATTAATAATTATTAATTATTAAATAATATTATTAATATAATATATTTATAATATAAGGTATAAATATATATAATAAATAAGTAGTTATTTATTATCCAAGGGACGCATTATTTCATGGATGGTCACCATATGTTCTTTATGTATGGCACATTCATCATTGTAATAATCGATCGATCTCACATATCATCTCATATAAATTCAATGGAGAGAAATGAAACAACCCGAGGGACTGCATGGCAAAGAAATGGGTTCATTTATTTGGGTTGTGCAGGTTGAAGAGGAAGAGAGCTAGAATTTAGGATTGTTGTGTGGTTGGGAAAACCTGAGAGCTTATTAGCTAATTGTTGTGTTTTTAGATTTGGATAAGGACTCGTCCTAGTGGATTCATAGCCCTAACTCAAGGGTGACATTGTTGTTGAGAGTGAATGAGTAGCATTGTCTATGGTTGGGAGGAATGTCCTTGGTCTGCATCTAGTTGGTGAATGTTTAGTTGATATTTTCTTGAAAATATAAGTTCTCTTTGTGTTTTCTGTATAATGTGTATTTATTTGTCTCTGAGTTTTATTTATGTGTGCATGCTTGTTGGTTATTGGTTGTGCATGGCATGTTGTTCCTTTCTTGGATGGTTTAGCATGTTCTTGCTAATTGCATGTGTTGAATCCATATTTCTTTATTTAAAATAATGGAACATAATTATGTAATCAATCTAAGAGGGAAACTCTAGAAGTACCCAAGCAATGGGTACATTTCAGATCAGTATCCAAACATATAATTTTGGTATTGGTTGTACCAGTTATGTTACAAGTTAGTTCGGAGCGTTCTTGGAGAGCATTTTTCGGTAGCATGGCCCATCCTAGTGGTTGGGTACATTACATTCCTAAGATTGGAGCTGAAGAAAAAAAAACTCTTAGCGTTTTTCGGTAGCGTGGCCCATCTTGGTGGTTGGGTACATTACATTCCTAAGATTGGAGCCGAAGAAAAAAAAAACTCTTACAATAACTGGATTAAAAACTATGTTGTGGAATCAAAGATTGGGCCATATCATAGAGAAGGGCCTTCAAGTACTACATGGTAAAGGTATGTCTAACTGCTCTCTGGATTTTGATTTCTATGAACATTTCATATATGGGAAGCAAAATTAGGTAACATTACTCTCTAGTGAAACTAGGGCAGAGGGAATTTTACAGTTGGTGCACAATGATGTGTTTGGACCTATGTTGGTTCCATCACTGAAAAAATATTTGTACTATGTCTCGTTTATATATGAATTTATTTCCTCGGGAAGAAATCTGAAGTCTTTGAAAAATTCAAAGAGTTTAAGGCTCTTGTGGAGAATCATACATAAAAGAGAACTAACGTGTCAAGTACGAATAATGGTGGAGAATTCTGTGGAAATGAATTTGAATAATTATGTAAGAAGTGTCATATAACAAGGAAAAATACCATTCCATATACACCTCAATAGAATGGAGTTGCAGAAAGGATGAACATGATGTTGATGGAAAAAGCAAGGTGCATGCTCAGTGGTGTCGGGCTAGGAAAGGAATTCTAAGTAGAGGAATTGGGTATTGCATGTTACATGATCAATTGATCACCCTCATCAACAATGGATGGCAAGACTCCACACAGGTTATGGACTGGTAAGAAACCCTCTCTCACACATCTCAGGGTATTTGGTTGTGATGCCTATGTTCACATTTCAAAGGAAAATACGAGTAAGCCAAATAAAAAGGTTGAAAAGTGTATCATTATTGAGTATAAATATGGTCTAAAAGGTTATAATCTTTGGAACCTAGAAACTAAGAAGGTAGTGTATAGCCAAGAAGTGATATTTAAAGAAGTCAAAAATGTTGTCAAACATGAAGTCCTACCAAGGAAGGAAGAACCAGAGAAAATAGAGTTTTAGTTGAAGGATAATGAATCAAACTCTACTAAAGAACATGAATCAGAAGAAAAAGATCCTCATACTCTAGTATTGAGGAGATCGGTTCAAGAAAGAAGAAAATTGAAAAGGTATACTCCACTTGATTTTTGTTAAAAAAATTCTTTGTTTATCACTAAAGATGATGTTATAATTGTTAGGGAGGTGGTGGATTTAGAGGATGGAAAAATCAGAAAAAAGTCCATGATGGAAGAAATGGAAATGTTGGACAAGAATGAGACCTGAGATCTAGTGGAGTTGCCAACTGGAAGAAATATCATTGGCAGCAAATGGGTGTTTAAGAAGAAGTTAAATGCAGAAGGAAAAGTGGAGAAATACAAATCTTGGTTAGCAACAAAAGGTTATTCCTAGGTAGATGGAATTGACTTTGGTGAGTTTTTCTCTTGTTGCCAAGTTAACTTCAATTAGATTTATTTTATCTGTTGTTGTTTCTTTTGATTTTTAATTAGAACATATGGATGTGAAGAAAACATTCCTACATGGGGAACTGGAAGAAGAAATCTACATGAAGCATCTAGAAGGATTTGTTGTGAAGGGAAAGAAAGAGCTAGTATGCAAGCTGAAAAAATCCATGTATGGGTTAAATCAATCACCAAGGATGTGGTATCAAAAATTTGATATTTATATGCTGGGACTTGGCTTCACAAGGAGCAAAGTGGAGCATTGTGTGTATTTCAAATTAATTGGTGATCATCTTATTTATTTGGTCTTGTATGTGGATGATATCTCGTTTATAGGAGACGACGAGGAGATTATCTAGGGTGTGAAAACTCAATTGTCCTCTAAATTTGACATGAACGATCTTGGCATTGCAAATTTCATTCTAGGCATGGAAATTAGAAGAGATTGGGAAAACATGAAACTATGGTTAGATCAGAGGAAATATGTTGAGACAATATTGTAGAGGTTTAATATGCAGGAATGTCAATCGGTCAGGGTTCCTATTCTTGTAGGTGTAAAGTTATCTGAGGATCAATGTCCTAGGACACAAGAAGAGGAAGAGGAAATGTCTCGTGTTCCATATGCTAGTGCGGTTTGAATTTCAATGTATGCAATGGTCTATACTAGACCGAACATTGCACATGCAGTAGGATTTTTTAGCACTTATATGTCAAAACCAGGGAAGGAGAATTGGAAAACATTAAAGAGGGTTTTCAGGTATTTGTGTGGCACTAGTAGTTATGGATTGTGCTACCAAGGAAGATCGGTATTGGGCAGAGTCTTGGATATACATGTCTTTTTTTATGTTGACTGGGCAAGAGATCCAGATCACAAAATATCTACAAGTGGGTATGTGTTTAACCTGTTTGGAGGAAGAATTAGTTGAATGAGAAAAAGACAGTTTGTAGTGGCACTATCAACTACATAAGTTGAATACATGGAAGCCACTGAAACAAGTAAGGAAGCAGTATTGATAAAGAGATTGTGTTCGGGTATTGGGTTGGTCCAACAAGCAACAAAAAAAATTGGCATTTTTTGCGTCTAGTTTTTAGTGGTTTTTCAGCACATGGTTTTTGTCGATGGTTTTCTAATTCCAGTTAAGGAATTAGGGTTGTTGAATAATATGGGTTAATGTAGTAGGGGTTTTGGATGCCATAGAATCATATATATATTGTGTTGTAAACAATCAATAAAATATTAGAGGTGCGGCTCTAAACAAGTTGCTAGTTTTCCCGGTTTGGGTTTCTAGGGTAAAATATCTATGTAATGTGTGTGTGTGTGCGCGCGCGCATGCACGCACCATTGTATGTTTTATTTTTTTATTAAGAACATATTTGCAGTAATTAATTGTACAAAGTTAAAATCTACAGATTTCAGATGGGCACATACTAGCATGGAACTTTCCAAATGCCCAAGAACATGGGAAATAATTGATTGAGCTAACCCCTTAGGATTTTCCATGGAAAACTTCGTGCTTTGAGGTTTAGCCAGGAAATACAATTTATCCCTCTCTCTAGCCTGTAAACAAAAATGATATTTTATACTACCTTTCCAACTCCACAAAAATATACGCAAACAACAACTTTCTTAAACATGTACATACCTTACCTCCCTTTGGAATTGAACATGTGATTCCTAAGGATAAAACACATGCTCTTAATTGTTAGAGCCACTCAGGTTGTATGTTGATCCCTTGGGATGTGTGTGTGTGTGTGTGTGTGTGTGTGCTTAGTTTGAATCCACCTACGTTAGGTGCACTAGTCTACGTTGACGGGTTCACTAGGGATTCCATCCATGAATGTAGGGAAGAACCCCTTAAGTTTCCCCGCAAGGTTTTCCTTCGAGTACATACATACATCTCTCTCTCTCACTCTCTCTCTCTCTCTCTCTCTCTCTCTCTCTCTCTCTCTCTCTCTCTCTCATGCGAGGAGATATTGAGGAAGAACTTCTTGACTACATGAAGGATGGAGAGGAATAAATTATTATGTATATATTTAGTACTAAGGATGAATTGGTAGACATTTGGAAGGCATTCAAAGATTTTGGACAATAAATAATATTTTTTATATGAGGGGGTTATGACCACAAAAGTATAAGGTCCAAATTTATTTATGGATAATGACAAAGTACATGAAGTACAACATCTTAATTTAGGGTAGGATGAAAAGTCTGAGGGTGTCATTGAAAAGTTCTAGACTAATGATTGGAAAGAAACTGGAGGACAAAGTGATGGTTGTGAGTTTAATGTTGAAAGGCTCAAGAAAGGCCCACCATTACCCTCGTAGGTGGAAATATTTGATAGTCTTGCAGAAAATTTCATCGATATGCTTTAATAGTGTTATGCAAAACAAAAGACCACAAGCTAGTGATAAAGTCAAGGGAAGGGTTTCAGAGAACTATCAGTGGTATAATTAAAAAAAGGTAAGGAGGAAGTAAATAGGCCTAAAGATTTTCCTTAAAATTCAAGATACTCAAAAACCAAATGGAGAAGGAAGTGTATCCGAGTGAGTAAGGAAAAGGAAAACCTAGTATTAGGTGAATACATAGGGATGGAAGGCATTGTAGTTTTAATAGAAAGAATAACATGTTCATGGAGAAGAATGTAGTTAAGGACTCTTTATTCCTTTTGATGGAAAAGGCTTGGTAAGGGATCCTAGGTTACTTCTTGAAATTCCACGTTCTAATTAGAGGCTAGTTGGCCTTTGAATTTAAGTAGATGTGAATAAAATTATATCTCAGAGGTGGTTTCAAGGTCCATATTTTATTGATATGAAGGAATGGAGGCCTAGCTTCGATTGTAGGAAGGAATCTTGCTCCATCCAACTTGTGTGAGTGAAATTACCCAACTTTCCTATGGAACTTTGGAATGCATATGTATTTAAGGTTGTAGGAAACAGGATAGCTAAGATTATTGATCTAGGTATACTTTCACTCAAAGATAAACACGAAAGTTATAAAAAACCCAATAGAAGTTGATATGTGGGAAGAATTGCTTGATTAACTATAAATTATGAGGGGTAAGTGGAATTGTGCGCAAATATTGGACTATTGGAAGGTGCCATTAAAGTGCTTAAAATGCCATGCCACTAGTCATATGTGGAGGGACTACACTAATACAATATTGAAGTGGGTTTGGAAGGTGAAAGACAAAGCTTCATAGGGAGGCCTACGCGATCTTCTCTAATACAAAGAACGATGATACAAATCTAAAAAAAAATGAAAGTAATGAGGGCATAAAATAAACAAAAAGTTTTGAAGGGACAAAGTCATTTACCTGCATAAAAAATGAATCCTAGAAGATGGAGTTTGAGGATTCAAAAGTGTCATTAGTCCCATAATCAATGTGCTCATAAGAAGGTAAGTAGTGTATATTTCCATGTAAAGATACAAATTGAAGGAGGGTATAAAAAATTGGAGTATTTGTCTCAGAGTTTTCCTAGCCAAGAGAAAATTACACAAGAAGTTAGAGGGAAAAAAATCTCTAGATATAATATTATGCCTAGAAAATTTCAACACAACACAAAAGGACATCTCTAGCATAGAGGGAGGGTTAGGCCTAGACCTTGATTCTTCCTCTATAGTAGAGAGTAAATCATTATTTCCGTAGTGAAGATAAAATCTCATATATATATATATATATATATATATATATATATATATATATATATATATATATATATAAAGGCAAGAAAATGATAATTATAGGGTCCCTTAGAGTGGGGAGTGCCTCAAGAAGGGATAACTAATGATTATTATTCTTTAAATGGGAGAGGGGTAGGGTACCCAAAAAAGATATAACTCAAAAAATTATTCTCCAAGTACAATCCATATGTTATAATGATACAAGAAACAATGTGTTAAGGGTCAAAGGTGGTGGCATCTTTATATTCTTAACTTAAAGAATGGTAATTATGTTCTTTGGTATCTATTGGAAAGTCGGGGGGTAATGTTACAGGCTAGAGTGACACAATGGAACTAATTAACTCATCTTTTCTAAATGAAAGTGTATAAAAAGTTTTAAAAACCAAAGTAGTGGGATAGGTGTTTTCACTTATTAATTTATATTTTCCTTTTTGGAATAATTTTAGAGGGTTGAATCGGTGAAATGATGATTATTTTATTTTGGGAGGAGAATTTGTTGGCATGTTTTACAGGAAATTGTGTGCTTTTCATTGATGGCAAGAACAACAACGTCGATGGAAAACAGGAAAAGCATAAGCTCAGGAGGAGGAGCGGCAGTGGTCGTTGGATCGAACACTGTGAAGAATATGGATAGTTAGATCAGAGTCTAGACAGGAGGAATGAGTGCACAAGAGAGAAATAGATCCCATATGTTGGATCTCAGTGCAAAAGGACCAACAACCGTTAGATCCAGTGGATTTGCGAGGAGGTTACCGTTCAGGGAATCTCACTTTGGAAGAATTGGCAACTTGAAAGTTGAATTATCCAAAGCCTGAAATCTGAAATGAATGTGGACCATCGGATCTGGAGAAAATGTGATGAACTTCGAATTGAATCAGTGGAAGGACATGATAAGCAAGGGTTGAGATCTGAGACCTCAATCACTCGAATTTATGTCAGTTGTCAGATCGAAATAAGTGGAAGGATAGGATAAGTTAGAGAGCGCGCTAATCTCAACGATAAATAATCGAGCACTCAGATATATGGTCGACATGGCATATCAGACCCCCCCAAGATTTTTTACTTTAACTGTGGGGCGGGGGGGTTCGAGTTGGTGGTATTTCTCATGTGGGACCCTCATACGTGTCACCTTCATGTTAACTCAGACCCCCCTCGCTTATTACTACTTACCACCTAACCCCCCCTCCAACTAAACCACCAAACCACTCATACATACCACCTCTGCGCTACGATGTCACACTCCACTACCTGCTACACGTCACACTCCACTACCGTGCTCTGCCTCCACACTCCACTACACTGCCTACACGTCTCACCCGCATCAACAGACCATCTCATCAAGGACATGTGGAAGACCACGTCAGCAAGTACATATGGAATAATCAAATGATGACAAGTGTCAAGAGGAAATTGTCTCGTGCCATGTCAACAAGTGACGTAAGAAAGCTATGTGACTCTGGGATATTTGCTTCGGGAGTTTCATCACCAATAAATGTCAAAAGTCCAGAAGGAAAAAGGTCTGAAGTCGCTCTCAGTTGTCCGATATGAAGATTACTTCGGGTGCATTCTCAACCGTTGATCTAGTTTAGTGGAAGGACAGTGTAAGTGGAAGTGTTAACTAATAGCAAGCGGTCTCCACCGCCCATGACTTATTCAGCAGGTGACCACTCCAGAGGAGAATGAAGCAGCAATCTACCTAAAGTCCTGAAGCGCCAAAGTCACTTATGATTGTTGATCATGCAGGAGGGCACGTGTCAACGGATCATAAACTCTGGGAGAAACTACTACGAGAAAATTCGAAGGAGAAATATTTGAAAGTAGTGAAGTTCGAAGTCTGAAAGTGAACGAGGATCATTGATTCGAGGAGGACACGTGGCATGAATCTGTGGAGTTCGGCTAAAATCATTCTAGGAGAGCGTGAAGGTTGAGAATTGAAATCGTTGAAGCCCAGAAAAGCAAAGAATATCTCGACCATCGATATGATGTCGGGTGTACTCTCAACCATTGATCAAAATACAGTGGAAGGATAACGTAAATAGAATATCCAAAGACCCGGATTAAATGGAGGCCATCCAACTCAACACTTGATTAAGTCATGGTCATCAAATTAATCCTTGTAAGAATCAAATCTAACAATTGATCTGTTTCTACAAAATAAATGTAAAACATCTGATCTGATCCGTCCATTTAGGAGCACCGTCAAGATTGTAAGATCGTCAGTCCCATTGCATTGTAGGGATTGAAGGTGCACAAACATTAATTAGTTGAGGGAAGGCCACAATTGAAACCATGGTTTTTTAGAAAGGACACGTGGAGGCCCGAGGTGAATTGTGGGGCGAAAATCAATTTGGTCTAAACCACCTTTGGACGTGCCCGCAATCACATAATCACATGAGCTCATCGCCCAAGGTCATATCGAGGGAGGAACTAGCATGTCTCTAAGCTCCACTTCAAATTTTGGGAGATCCGGAGTTGGGACAGTTGGGGTGACTCATGACAGATGACCCGAAACGCGAAGCCCCGAAGTGATTGGCCCTAAGTCACCGCCCAAGGTCATGTGAATGGAAGGGGATTAGAAAGAAAAGATAGTGCATGTTGTGAATTTTTTCTTAGGAAGGGAAAAGGTGCCAAAGGGATGAGCATGCAGAGGTTCTCTGTGTGACTACTAGAACAGACTGATTGTAACTGCTAGAAACAGAGTGATTGTATCTGCCAGATAATTCAAAGAGCTTCAGGGTGATCACCAAAGGAGATGAAGAGTCTTGAGGTAACTACCAGTGGAATGAAGACTCATCATAGAGACAATTGACAGATGGAAAAGCGTCGAAGACTGTAACTGCCAAAGAAGCCAAAGAATCTCAGGATAATGACCACTAATGAAGAACAGACTCAACATGATCGTGAGAGAGAATGAAGATTTAGGTGTATGATCTAGCAAAGGACTTGGCATGAGAAATATACGTAGAACGTAGAAGAGATGGTTGCTTATGTTGAGAGTTATTCATGCAGGTGGAAGCATGTTGTGAAGAGTAGTTGAAACACATAGAAGAGGCATAGCGCATAGAATGGAAATAATACATAGAGCATAAAGCGAAAAAGAGAGAATAGAAAAGATATGCATATATGAGAGAGAGAGAGAGAGAGAGAGAGAGAGAGAGAGAGAGAGAGAGAGAAAGATGACTTGCACATGTAGAGATAGAAAAGAAGATCAGAAAGCTCAAGAAGATGCGAGAATGAAGACATTGATGCAGGCAGAGCAGAGCAGTGTAGTAGAACAGTGATGAGACTGGTAATCCATTGATCAATATTGTATCACTGTGATAAATTTATGAAAAGAAAAGATTTATATTCTAGGGTGGTAGGGTGGTGCTAGGGAGGATTATTATCCTCAAAGTTTCAAGTGGGTGCTTGAACACAGGGAATTGTAGCTTCCATCTGGTTTTAGCCAGAAAAACCAGGGTGGTAGGGTGGTGCAAGGGAGAACTAGTGTTCTCTGTTATATAGGTTGGTGCCTATGTAACTGGAAGTTGGTGCTTCCATCCAGTTGGTGTAGGAACACTCAGGGAGTTGGTGCTTCATTCTAGTGGGTGCTAGAGAAACGAGAGAGTTTGTGCTCTCAGCAAGTTGTTTCTTGTAAAACAGAGGTGGTAGCCTCCAAAGGAGTTGGTGCTCATAAGAATGATAATGTACATAAAATAAAGATTACTTATCATATCAAGAAGAAGAGGTTTTTCCCTTTATGGGTTTCCTTAAGAAATGTATGCCTTTGTATATTTCATGTGTGTGATTGATGTTGAATATTCTATTGCTTACTTCCCTACATTATTGTGATTGTTATTGATTGTTTTGTAAAGAGTTTAAAATGGGAATAATTGTTTAAGCACAGTAACAACTAATTCACCCCCCCCCC
>ML777310.1:766117-824448 GCA_009831015.1 Picea engelmannii | reverse complement strand
TGAGTGAAAGATTGGCCCAGATGATACAGTTTTTATCATAACATTGTTTCTATGCAGGATGCTCTCAGATGTTTGTTATGAAGACTATATGACAGTAGATGAGGACTACTGTGGTGAATGTGTTTCACTACTTGCAACTATACGTTGTTGATCAAGTACTTGTGTGTTACTTGATGTGGTATTTAACCACTGGATTGTAGTTGTGTACTACTATGAATAGACATAGGTGTGTTCTATCCTTGTTCTAAGTGCCTTGAAGACTATCAGCAGATTATTGGAGGTGATCATTTAGATGAATGATGAACAGAGATTTTCCAGACGGAAAACAGTTCAGAGCTTTTACTCCTCGTGTATCACTCCATGGTGAGAGTGACTTATCCAACATCATATCTAACTACTCAGATGAAGTATGGTTTCGAGAGATGATGCAGCTGATGGTGATGGTGATGCTCATGATCTAGTCATGAAATAATCTAGATGACTATATTGATGCTACCAAGTAAATGGTGTGTTTTGTGCTCAAGTCCATTACCTGTAAATACCTCTCTATCTAGGAGGGAGTGTTAATATTATGGTAGATGCAGGAGGTATTTACCTCTACATGTGAACCTGACGAGAATAGAAGACTCCAGGAAGCAAGAGAAACCCTAATGAATTGGCTAATAACCCTAGAAGCCTTGTCGGCTCAAGAATATAATTTATATTACGTTATTAGCCTCCAAGAGAAGAAGTCGGCCATAAATAATAATAATATACTGAACAGACACTATCCAGAAGGAGAAGTCGGCCCCAGCAAATCTGGCAGAACCAGTATAAATACAGGGCATCGGTTCTCATTTTGTCACATCTCAAAATTGCAGTTCTGCAGTTTGGTGCGCAGGTCTGGAGGAGGGTTGCAGCTGCAACTGCAGCAACAACTAGTTATCAGTATTGGCTTGGATATCTCTTGGCTAGGGTTTGGGACTATATGATCAGATTTTGTGTTGCGTTATCCTTGGGGAGAGATGTGTTGCTCTTTGTTTGGCTATCTAGCCTAGGGTTTGCTTCCGGAGGAATTCTCAGGTCAAGGTTAAGGCCTCCTCGGAGGGAGGCTTCGGCCTTTGGTTGGGTGACGAGGGTATCATCAATGGTAAAACGAGCACACCATCTTCTATATTCTAACAAAGGTTACCTTTGTTAGATTTCTTCTTACCTCACAACAACCTCTGGGAATTTACAGAGTGATAACATAAATGGTGACCATACTGGGGAGGAACTGAAACAAACTTTCCACCTCTTGTTTTCTTTCCCCTAGATCAAAGATGACTTTATTTCTGGAAAAAATGTAAACCCTAATATTTACCTAGAAATAATGTTTAGAGGTTGTTAAAGTTTGTGTATAAATAACCAAAATTTCCAAAGGTAGAATAAAATCAACAATTCTAGCTCCCAAAAGAATTTCTACCAGATCTCATCCTGACCCAGAACCTGCAATAGTAATAGATAATCCCGAAATATAGGATTGCTTTATGTCTCATATGTGTTGATTATTGACTTGGTGTCTTTACTTCTGTCTCTATATTTATTTCAGCATTTGATATATTCATAAAATTACATAAAAAATGATTTTTTCAGCAAGCTTTTAATTATAAAAAATCAGCCTAAGCACTTGTGAATTAGGACATCGGTTTTGATTGCTATAAACATAGGGATATATTCTCGTCTATCTTGCTTTATCCAAGAAAGATCTGAAAATGTTTGAGTAAGATCATTTCATATCTTTTCCTCAACACCTATGTCCCCCCACTAGTAACCTTCGGAAAGAGCTAGGTTCGGATCTCCACAGAAATCTACCTCGGAATACGGATAATATTCGACCATGAGCAGCTGAGTCCTCAGCCATTAGAAAAATACATCGTCATATCTCATGATGCGACCGCCTCCATGTCGAGCCATGAGATCTACCCATCTCTTCATCCTTGGATCCTGTGGAATGGATATACCCCACTCCATCTATAAGCGTAGGATTGGAACCCTCTCCAGGAAGAGGGATACCAAAATAGACCCATATCCAAATTGTTTTAAACCACCACTTATGCACTTGGTAAGTTGTTTCTTCATGCTTTTTAGGACCCCTTTGCACCAGTTGAAGACTCTGGGCTCCATACAATCCAATACATACTGAAAATGGCTCTATAAAGCCATGTGGGGAGTTGCACTCCCTGCCATGCGAGTAATAGTATAGAGGGTATTTCGCAAAGGAAAATCTCGGGCATCCCTGATAGCTACCATACTGTTATGTTTCTCGGTACCCGACACACAATGATGACTGACGTAGTAGTTCATAGGCTCACCTCCACCCCTACTACCTTTAAGTGTCACCCGTGAACCACGACGAGATAATCATGTTAGGAAATAGATATCCTCGATATCTATGGTTAGTGTGTGGACGCCCACATGAAATGCTTGCTCATTCACATCCCACATGTGAACCAAGTACTCCAGTAGTCTCAACTGGGCCCTCATGCCCTGAATCTTGAAGAACTTTAGTAACCCACACTGCCAGACCATAATTATTCTCGGGTCATTCTCGATGAAGTAATATTCTTCTTCATGCCCGCATTCACGCCATTCCAACATCTTAACCATGGAAAGTCTGCCAAGGAACCATAAGATGAGATTAGAAACATAACTTTCTTTCCTGTGGGTTTTCCCTTGTTGGGTTCATCTTTTTAAATTTTGGGTTGCGCTTGTCGCAGGCCTGTGCATTCTCACTGTGCAACATCATTGCACCCTACCTATAGGGTCACCTACGATGATCCTAGATCGTCGCGGTTCCCGATATAGGGCACCTGTGATGACCTCAATGCATGGGTAACCCCTAAAAAATCAACCCAAAACACATTTTTAACCAATGAAAATCAATTTTAAAGGGATGCAAACATGAAGAAGAAAGAAATTACCTCTTTTGTGGATACGATTCGTGAAATGATCCACCGTGCACTCCACAATCAACAGTTGAAAACCGAAGTGAAAAAGGGCTTTGGAGCAGTGTTTGGGTGAAGTTACAAATTAAATAGTGAACTGTGGTTTTTTACCTATTTTATTGAATTTTATTACTTTACATTTGTATGTTTTATTATTTTTATGATTTATCCAAGCCCTAAAGTCTTAACAACTTTACAAGTAATTGATTTTTGCAGATTAAAAAGTCTAGAGGTGAGACGTTGGAACAAGGGTCCGCTTTTTTGGTTTGTTTTTATATATTTGTCGCATGTACAGATCCTTTTAGGGTTTTTCAGGAAAAACTCCGAACAGAGTCTCAATTATTTCTCGCGCTCATAAAACCATGAGAACACAATCGAGTAGTCTTTTGTTGTTTTTTTGAACTCATAATGGTGACATGAAAAACGAAAGCTATGGAGTATCCTTTAAGCTCTTTTCACACTCCTTAAAAATGAAAAGATTGTAGAGCGACCTTGTTCTTTTCACCCTCATAAAAGTATTTGAATAAAACATCTGATGAGAGGTAGGTTATCACTTTTTCAGTCTCGTCAAATTGATTTACGAAAAAGGACCTCTTGGAGTTCTCTTTAAGTGTTTTTCAGACTCTCTAAAAATGAAAAAACCCTGAGTTTTCTCTCTTTGGACTCATTAAACAAACATCGAAAGACCCATATGGGATCGAACCACTCCTTCTTAGGGTTTATTGAACATAATCTGAGGGACTCATCTGAAGGATGAGCTTACATCAACAAGCATATGTTATCCTCCTCAAGCTTGCGTAAAAATAAAGAGGTACTCGCCAGAATTGGTGGGGGGGAATTGTGAAAGAAATGTGTCTCTGTATTTGTGTTAGTTGTAGTAATACTCACTCTTGAAAATGACACCCCCCTTCATCATTGTATCCGGGTTGGGAAATCCATTTGTCTCTCATTTGACCATCCACAAGTTCATACGGTCGGTCCTCCTATAGTCAATTTTGCCAAGACCATTGTCATGTCGTTCATATGTTCAAGAGAAGTCCAACTTAAACGAGCCTTCTATTGAGTCAGCCATATGCAGTTTATAATTTTCTACCATGTCGGCCTTCCATGTGTCAGTTTCGAATCGCTTCATACTCTGATATACCTCAAATGTGTTACATATTTCATGTCATTAATGGGGGATACATCAAGGCCCTTCTATGAAGAGTCTTTTCCTATCGACTTCAACTCATTATCTGGGAACAATACTTAGAAATCATTCAATACCTTAGAGCCTGCATGCCTCAATGGCAGGTTTCTTTGCTTTCAACAGTGGGTTCACATCATTGACCCTTGATTGGAAGATTCCATCAAGTGTTCAACTTCAACTCATTTATTCACATTCGTTGGATTGTACTAGGGTACCTTGGGAGTCATTGACATCAATGATGATTTCCCTCACACTTGTTAACGGTTTCCATTAATGACCAGTAATTAAGTGGTTTCTACCATGTTTGACTTCAACACCTGTAATCACATGGTTAGATTCGTACTTAGAGACGATGGAAATGAAGACCCTGGATCTTATCATTTTGATCCAGGTTGTGATGGAGTATTCATGAATTTGTACTGACACATAGATTCACTTTGTATGTCTCATGGCTATGTCTGAATTTGAATTCTTTTGTAGCATAGATCCATAGTGTATTCCTGGTGGCTATGCCAAATCATGATGACATGGATCCACAGTGTATGTTTAGTGGCCATGACTCACTTGACACTTATGATTAGAGTCACTTGTAGTCTGATCATGGGAATGCCTACCTCAGAGATGGTATGATATTATGTAGATGCTTGTTTGTTTGCATGTTCCTCATCGATCCGCTCCTTGTTTTTGACACACACATTCTACAAAGTATTTCATTTGTCACAAGTTCCAGCTTCATACTTTCGGGGGCATTCAATTACACATTATTTTGGTCACCTCTAAGATCACTTGACAAGATGTGTTCATGTTCCCTAAAAATATTAAAAGAGACTTTCTCTATGGGAAAAGTGAATTTCTTTCCTCTACCAAAAACCATATGAAGGAAGGTCGTCGCACTCTGCTATATGCATGGGGTGCGACAATGCCTAATCATCGCACTCTACACTATACCTGGGTTGCGACGTCATCGCATGCTTCTTGTGCATAGGGTGCAACGATTCTTAAAGCATGGGAAAAGTCAAATTTCACGAATGTTCTAGAAGGGAATCTTCTAGAAGATGAGGTGGCCTCCAATCGGTTTGGATCTTACTCGCTTCTCTGATTTGGTGGGATCATCCTAATCTCCTCATCCATCTCTCTTTCACACTATATAAGGAGGGATCTCTCATGGAAAAGGCTAAGGTTGAATAGGATAAAATTTGTATGGAGAATTCTACTTCATATTATGCTTGAGAGTTTTGCTTTAGTTATTCAAGACAGATTGTGGATCTTCTTCATTCAAGCCATTTGGAGCAAAGGTGTGTCTTTTGAATCAAAGAGCCATTGAAAGGGGACCTTGCAACATCAAGGCATGGGTTATATTATCCATTTTCTATTCACTTAATACAATAATGTATTTCTTCCTTATATAAGCAGCTTGTCTTTTATTGTATAATTCCTTGATCATATACATAAACTTCATTAGAATACATGTATCTGTGTTTCCCCTATTTGTTGGTTTGTGATTCTTAGACAAGCTTTCTATTCTTCAAACTCAAGGAAGGAGCTACAAATACGACACTAGCGAGGACAAGTGTCGTTTAAAATGTATGTCACTTGTAACTCATTAAACTAGTTCATATGATAATGAAGTTTAAGGTGAAGTGTGCATTCTGTTATGTTTTGTTCTAGTTTCTAGTGGGATCTAGGGAGATTTGTTTGTGCCTACACTTACCGATTGATCCGATAACAAGAAGGTGGTGTGGAAACTTGAAAGCCTACTCAAAACAATAATATCTTTATGGTTAGATTTGGAAAAAAAATCTTAACTTAGAGTAATGGAAAAAAAAGAAACCTAAATGGGCCAGGATAGTGTGTGATTTGTAAGGAAGATATTGAATTTATAACTCACCTCTTTGTTTTATGCCCTTTCTCAAAAGTTGTATGAAATGAAGTTCTATGGAATGTAGTTGTTATCTGAAATTCTATTTATTTGAACAAGCTACATATAAAATTGGCTGAGGCGATTAGATATGACATCTGGACAGAGGTAGAAATGGATTTAGCAGGTTGAATGAAAAGAATGTTAGAAAAAATAATAGACAAGCAAAACAATAAATTTGAAAGGCTAAGCTTAGATAAGGTCACATGCAATAATAACCCTAACGTAATGGCAGATAACAACGTATTTAATCTCTCAAATGTTGGGCTAAAAGAGCCCACACAAAAAAATATAGGTTACGGTCTAAACTATGGCATTGCCCTAAAGAAGATTCCAATCAAAGAATTAATATGTGATGTAGAAAATGTTGTGTACGGGATACCAAAAGAAAAATCAGAAGAGTTAAGGCAAGAATCTGCAATGGTAATAAGAAGAGAAAAGCCACTGAAAAGTAACCTCTCGAGAGATGAAAGCATGCAGTTGAAAAACCTAAAAAAATAACAAGGACATCATAATTATGAAAGTGGATAAAGGTAGCACAATAGTGGTAATGAACACAGTGGAATACGAAAGAAAAATGTTGGAACACTTGTCCACTAGAAACTATAAGAAACTCAATTGTGACCCGAGCAAGAATATTGAAAAAGAATTAGCCACGACTATTAAAAACGCAACGCCTGAGGATGACATTAAAGACAAACTACTACCAAAGAATTCCATTACACCTAGGATTTATTGAGTTCCAAAGATACATAAAGAAAATGTATCGTTCAGACCAATAGTTAACATTATTTTATCCCCTACGTACAAGCTAGAAAAATACTTGGCGAAGAAGCTAAAATGCCTAGTTGGATACACACCTTCATTCATAAAGGACTCCACAAGGATGGTAGAGGAAATCAAGGACATGAGAATAGATAAGGAGGACTTATTGGTAAGCTTTGACGTAGTATCATTATTCACAAAAATCTGAGTGGATGATGCAATCGAGGTCATCAAGGAATTAATTGATGAAGACACAACTAAATTAGTGAAAGTATGTTTAAAATCCACATAACTTATCTTTCGTGATAGTTTCTATGAACAATTTGAAGGTGTGGTGATGGGATTCCCATTATCTCTAGTAGTAGCCAATTTATACATGGAAAATTTTGAAAAACAAGCAATTTGATCTTACCACAAAAACAAAAACAAAATGTGGAAAATATACGTAGACGATACATATGTTATTTGGTTGCATGGAAGAGAGAGCCTAAATAGATTATTGAATCATCTAAACAACGTATCAGATAGCATCAAATTTACTATGGAGTTAGAGGAAAACAATAGCATACATTTTCTAAAAATCCTCGTATCCAAGAAGAGCAATGGCATGTTATTGCATCAGGTATGTCGAAAGAAAATCCACATAGACCAATATATGCACGCTAACTCACACCACCACTTAGTGAAAAAATTTGGAGTCATCAACACTCTAGTTACTTGAGCAATTAGAATATTTGATGTTGAACATACATAGAAAGAGATAAAACACCTAGAAGATGTGTTCAAAAGAAATGGTTATCATGAAAAGCAATTTAACATCGCCGTCCTAAAATTAAAAAGAGCACCTCAGAATAGGATCAATAACATTGAGGAGGGAGGTTGAAACATAAACCTTATCCATACATTAAAGGGACTACAAAAAAAATTGCAAAACTTTTAAGAAAAGGTAATATCAAATTATCATTCTCCCCTCCTGGAACATTAAGGAAGATGTTGGACCATACGAAGGATGTCATAAACCCTAGAATACAAATTGGAGTATACGCCATCCCCTACTCATGTGGGAAAAAATACATTGGTGAGACAAGGATATCCTTTCAAGTCAGACTCGAGGAACATTGCGTCGACATTAGACATAATCGAAGTAAAAAATCATCCCTAGCAGAACACTCCCAAGAAGAAGGACACCGCATATGCATTGAGAATACTAAATTCATCACCAAACATGAACACTATGGTAAAAGGAAGATAAGGGAGGCCATAGAAATTGAGCTAGAAAGAAACAAACTAAATAGGGATGAAGGATTAAAAATCAACGAGGCTTGGAAACCTATATTGCACAACCTTGTGAGAAATAATAACAGTAATCCAAGTTGACTATGTTCTTAAGACTTGGATTATTATTATTATTTAAATAAAAATATGAATTGTCAATTGATGAACTTAACAAACTCCTGAAGATGATCCCAACTATGGGATTGAAACGTTGAGAAACAAGTTCCAAACCTAACACAACTTTCCTACTAAAATATCTAACTCTCTATTGTGTAAACATGAACAAACTAATTGTTTCCCTCCATGGAAGGGAGGCACTCACAAAGATCCAACTATTCGAAAGAATGAGGATCAAAATGGATCAGAAATTGGCAGATTTTTCCTTTATCAAGAAGTGCAAAGACGCAAAAATAATCCCTTGCTTCGCTACTATAAAACATCACTTCCACAACAATAGAAACACTAAAATATTTAGAAGCGTGAGTCTAGCCCTAGTGAGAATGGAAATTAGGTTTACAAGAAAAACAATTGGCAAATTATCAAAAAGATTGTATGAGCTACATATAAAACTAGTTGAGGCAATTATATATGACATCTAGGCAGAGGTAGAAGCGGCTTTAGCAAGTCGAATGAAAATAATGTTAGAAAAAACAATAGACAAGCAAATAAACTAATTTGAAAGGCTAAGCTTAGCTAAGGTTGCGCACAATAATAAACCTAATGCAATGGTAAATAACATCGTATTTAATCCCTCAAACATTGAGCTAAATGAGCCCACACAAAAAATTCTAGATTATGGTCTAAACTATGTCATTGCCTTGGAGAAGATTCCAATCAAAGAATTATATGCGATGTAGAAAATGTTGTGTACGGGCTACCAGAAGAACAAGCAGAAGAGTTAAGGAAAGAATGTGCAATGGTAATAAGAAGAAAAAATCCATTGGAAAGTAACCTCTCAAGAGATGAAACCATGGAGTTGAAAAACCTAAAAAATAACAAGGACATCATAATTGTGAAAGCAGACAAAGGTAGCACAACAGTGGTACTAAACACAGTGGAATATGAAAGAAAAATGTTGGAACACTTGTCCACCAACAGCTATAAGAAACTCAGTTGTGACCGAGCAAGAATATTGAAAAAGAAGTAGCCACGACTATTAAAAAATCAACGCTTGAGGTTGATGACATTAAAGACAAACTACTACCAAAGAATTCATTGCACCTAGGATTTATGGAGCTCCAAAGATACACAAAGAAAATGTATTGTTGAGACCAATAGTTAACACTATTGGATACCCTATGTAAAAGCTATGAAAATACTTGGAAAACAAGCTAAAATGCTTGGTTGGACACACGTCTTCATTCCTAAATGAATCCACAAGGATGGTGGAGGAAATTAAGGACATGAGAATAGATAAGGAGGACTTATTGGTAAGCTTTGACGCGATATCATTGTTCACAAAAATCCCAATGGACGGTGCAATCGAGGTCATCTGGGAATTAACGGATGAAGACACAACTAAATTAGTGAAAGTATGTTTAAAATCCACATACTTTAGCTTTCGTGGCAGTTTTTATGAACAAGTTGAAGGTGTGGTGATGGGATCCTCATTATCTCCAGTAATGGTCAATTTATACATTGAAAATTTTGAAAAACAAGAAATTGAATCTTACCCACAAAAAACAAAAAATGTGGAAAAGATACGTAGACGATACATATGTTGTTTGGTCGAATGGAAGAGAGAGCCTAAATAAACTATTGCATCATCTAAACAACCAATCAGATAGCATCAAATTTACTATGGAATTAGAAGAAAACAATAGCATACATTTTATAGACACCCTCATATCCAATAAGGGCAGTGACATGTTATCACATTAGGTCTATCGAAAAAAAATCCTCACAGACCAATATCTACACGCTAATTTACACCACCACCTTGTGCAAAAATTTGGAGTTATCAACACTCTAGTTACTCGAGCAATTAGAATATATGATGTCAAACATACAGAGCAAGAACTAAAACGCCTAGAAGACATGTTCAAAAGAAATGGTTATCATGAAAAACAATTTAACATGGAAGTCCTAAAAGCAATAAGAGCACCTCAAAATAGGAGCAATAACATTGAGGAGGTAGGTTGAAACATAAACCTTCCATACATTAAAGGGATTGCAGAAAACAATTCCAAAATTTTAAGAAAATGTAATATCAAAGTATCATTCTCCCCTCTTGGCACATTAAAGAAGATGTTGGACCATGCGAATGATGTCATAAACCCTAGACTGCAAAGTGGAGTATACACCATCCCTTGCTCATGTGGGAAACAATACATTGGTGAGACAGGGAGATCCTTTCAAGTCAGACTCAAGGAACACTGCATCGACATTAGACATAATTGAAGTAAAAAATCAGCCCTAGTAGAACACTCCTAAGAAGTAGGACACCACATATGCATTGAGAATACCAAATTCATCACCAAAATGGAACCTTGTGGGAAAAGGAAGATAAGGAAGGCCATAGAAATTGAGATAGAAAGAAACAACCTAAATAGGGATGAAGGATTAAAAATTAGTGAGGCTTGCAAACCTATATTGCACAACCTCATGAGAAATAATAACACCAATCCAAGTCAGTTATGTTCTTAAGACTTTTATTATTATTATTATTTAAAGAAAAATATGAATTTCCAATTGATGAGCTTAGAAAACTCATGAAGATGATCCCAACTGTGGGATTGAAACGTTGAGAAACAAGTTCCAAACCTAACACATATTTCCTACTAAAATATCTAACTCGCTACTACATAAACATGAACAAACTAATTGTTTCCCTCCATGGAAGGGAGGCACTGGAAAAGATCCAACTATTCGAAATAATGAGGATCAAAATGGCTTAGAAATTGATAGATTTGTCCTTTCTCAAGAAGTGCAGAGACGTAAAAATAATCCCTTACTTTGCTACTATAAAACATCGCCTCCACAACAATAGAAACAAAAAAATATTTAGAAGCGCGAGTCTATCCCTAGTGAGAATGGAAATTATTGCTACAAGAAAAACAATTGCAAATTATCAGAAAGATTTTACTAGCTACATCTAAAACTGGTTGAGGCGATTAGATATGACATATGGATCGAGGTAGAAGCGGCTTCAGCAGATCGAATGCAAAGAATGTTAGAAAAAACAATAGAACAGCAAAACAACAAATTTGAAAGGCTATGCTCAGCCAAGGTTGCGCACAATAATAACCCTAATGCAATGGCAGATAACAACGTATTTAATCTCTCAAACGTTGAAATAAATGAACCCACACAAAAACTTCTAGGTTACGGTCTAAACTATGCCATTTACTTAGAGAAGATTCCAATCAAAGAATTAATATGCGACGTAGAAAATGTTGTGTGCGGGCTACCGAAAGAAAAAGAAGAAGATTTAAGGCAAGAATATGCGATTGTAATAAGAAGAGCAAAGCCATTGAAAAGTAACCTCTCGAGAGATGAAAGCATGGAGTTGAAGACCCTAAAAAAAGAATGAGGCCATCATAATTCTGAAAGTGCACAAAGGTAGCGCAACAGTGGTAATGAACACATTGAAATATGAAAGAAAAATGTTGGAACACTTGTCCACCAACAACTATAAGAAACTCAGTTGTGACCCGAGTAAGAATATTGAAACAGAGGTATCCATGACTATTAAAAACTCAACACTCGAGGATGACATTAAAGACAAACTACTACCAAAGAATTACATTGCACCTATAATTTATGGAGCTCCAAAGATACACAAAGAAAATGTATCGTTGAGACCAATGGTTAACACTATTGGATCCCCTACATATAAGCTAGCAAAATACTTGGTGAAGAAGCTAAAATTCTTGGTTGGACATACATCTTCATTCATAAACGACTCCATGAGGATGGTGTAGTAAATCAAGGACATGACAATAGATAAGTAGGACTTATTAAAAATCTTTGACATAGTATCATTATTCACAAAAATCTCAGTGGACGATGCAATCGAGGTCATCAATGAATTAACTGATGAAGACACAAATAAATTAGTGAAACTATGTTTAATATCCACATACATTAGCTTACATGGCAGTTTCTATGAACAAGATGAAGGTGTGGTGATGGGATCCCCGTTATCTCTAGTAGTGACCAATTTATACATGGAAAATTTTGAAAAACAAGCAATTGAATCTTACCCACAAAAACCGAAAATGTGGAAAATATACATAGATGATACATATATTTTTTGGCTGCATGGAAGAGAGCCTAAATAGACTATTGAATCATTTAAACAGCCAATCAGATAGCAACAAATTTACTATGGAATTAGAGGAAAACAATAACATACCTTTTTCTAGACATCCTCATATCTAAGAAGAGAAATGGCATGTTATCACATCAAGTCTATCGAAAGAAAACCCACACAGACCAATATCTGCATGCTAACTCACACCACCACCCTGCGCAAAAAGTTGGAGTCATCAACAGTCTAGTTGCTCGAGCAATTAGAATATTTGATGTCGAACATATTGAGCAAGAACTAAAACACCTAGAAGATGTGTTTAAAAGAAATGGTTATCATGAAAACCAATTTAACATGGTAGTCCTAAAAGCAAAAAGAGCACCTCAGAATAGGAGCAATAACATTGAGGAGGGAGGTCGAAACATAAACCTACCATACATTAAAGGGACTACAGAAAAAAAATTCCAAAATTTTAAGAACAAGTAATACGAAAGTATCATTTTCCCCTCCTAGCACATTAAGGAAGATGTTGGACCATGCAAAGGATGTCATAAACCCTAGACTACAAAGTGGAGTATACTCCATCCACTGCTCATGTGGGAAACAATACATTGGTGAGATAGGGAGATCCTTTCAATTCGGACTCAAGGAAAATTGCACTGACATTAGACATAATTGAAGTAAAAAATCATCCCTAGCAGAACACTCCCAAGAAGTAGGACACCACATATGCATTGAGAATACTAAATTCATTGCCAAAATGGAACACTGTGGGTAAAGGAATATAAGGGAGGCCATAGAAATTGAGCTTGATAGAAGCAACCTAAATAGGGATAAAGGATTACAAATTAGCAAGACTTGGAAACGTATATTGCACAATCTCATGAGAAATAATAACAATAATCCAAGTCTGTTATGTTCTTAAGACTTGGATTATTATTATTATTTAAAGAAAATGATGAATTGCCAATTGATGAGCTTAGCAAACTCTTGAAGATGATCCCAGTTGTGGGATTGAAATGTTGAGAAACAAGTTCCAAACCTAACGCAACTTTCCTACTAAAATATCTAAATCACACTCGAAAACATAAATGTCAGCATATGTTTCCTTATGGACATTATTATGACCATTGTACAATTTGGGAATGATTTTAGGGTTCCTTTTTGGAAGTCATTATTTGTTGGTCATTGGAGACAAAGTTATTGTGGATGATCAGAGAAAAAAATAGATTGAATGGTCCATCCCTGCGACCTAATTGAGCCATTAAGGGCTCTTAGGACTAATGGTAGGAAGCATGGCTAATAATGGCCAACACAAGATAGTTGATTAGGAGAAATAATGGGTAAATGTGGCAAGGAAAATAATAACAAACACATGCACCTTAAGCTCAAACCCTAACTCCCATTCCAACCTCAAGCCAGGGTTATCCATTAATAATATATCCATTTTTCAAGGAAGCGAAATGTTTACATCACCATTACATAAATCATCTAACTTTATAATCATGTCTCCAAATTTTACCAATATCTTATTATGAATTGCTTCCTACACCAAGATGGTGTTGTTAGAGACTAGTCTATTAAGGACAAGCCCTTTCTATTCATTTGATATCAATCCAATAATTATTTTTATTTTTATTTTGAAGGATGTGATATTGGTAGTGATTTTAAAAGAGACATTCCATAAATAAAACAACCTTAAGCAAGATAAATTCTCAAGATTTCTCTCCTTAGGGATAAGGGTGAGGAATGATGAGTTTATTCCTCATCCAAATTTTCTATAAATTCTAAATTCTTCCACCTACTTCAATATGCCTTCTTTTATAATGCCTTGTGTCTTCTTGTAAATGTCAACTATGAACCATATGGGCTTGGGGCTTTATCAATGTCTAAAGAGAAAACATCTTTCAACTCTTCCTTAGAGATGGACTTCCTCTCAAAGAAGCGTTGGAATTTTTCTAACAAATCATCTTCAAATCCAATTATACAAGTGTATATCAATTTTAACTTTAGATCTATTAAGCATAGAAAGGGACCAAAAAATGAGATGAAAATCTATCAGCACTTAAAATATCTTGAGTTGAGATGGATTTATGTTGGTGTGTATGTGTATATTACTCAATGCTTCATATTTTTTTCCTTGATTTTTTCTTAAATTATAGTTGTTTATTTTATTTTTATATTTTGATTTATAAGCACTAATATTACACATCCCCTCCACATTGGGTTGTTGATTTAAAAAAATATTATTACAAAATTACTTATGCCACATGCCATATACATTACACATCTTCCTCATACCATGTTGTAAAATGCACCTTGCTTTTTTTGTGTGTAATCAATAACAAGCTCAATACATACATACTTGAAATGATTATAAGTTTCTCTTTTAAATTATGGGATTTCATTTTTTTTTGAACTATTTGGAAACAAAATAAATGAGTGTATATGAACTTCTTGTCTACATTTAAGTGAATTTCATTAACCAGTAAGTGTGAAGTACAGTTGGAGGGTGAGGTATGGTTGCGGTAAGGGAGGGTAAGATATGGTTGTGGGTAAGGTATGGTCTCAAGGCTGGGCTCAAGGCAGGTATCATGAGGCATGAGTCTCATAATGTACAAATAAGATCTTATATTTCTAATTAAGTAAACCCATGCCAATTAAATGTAGCCTTTTAAATTTAACCATGATAATCAATATTGCTTTTCTCTCTTCATTCTTGTGTTTCATTTTTGGCTTGGCTTGCTCTTCATAGTTCATTGTCATAGATGGCTCGCCCCATAGAGGTAGAGGGCACCCTATAACTTGACCTTTAGCCATAGAAGCTTCCCATTATGAGGTGAGAGGAAAAACCACAAATTCCTTCAATACTTATAATCATTCACGTTTTTCATTGAACAGCAAGACCATGAATTAACATCCATGCTCCTGAATCACAAAATTGGGTATCAAATGATAGAACTCTAACTTGTGCCACAATGATACTTATGTGAGGGAAAAATATGAGTTGTTAGCCCAATGATAGACCAAGTTTGAGTGATGAATTCCCTAGACCATGTATTTGATGCTTTTTTTCCAATAAAAAAACATATTTATATGTCAAGATGAAAAACAAATGTGCATGCATTGTGCCACATCAACTCTCTCCAAAAAGCTCAAAAGCCTCCAACTTATTCATTCTTATAGGATTTGCTAGAGACCAAATAAAACTACTTCCTTCCAACAAACTTCAAGTCTTATGATCCATTTCTTAAACAATGAAATTTTTACATCACAATTGCTTCCAAGATAACTATCCAACATACCATCACTATAGTAGCTTGATTAGAAATAGATTGATCGTGAAGATATAGATTGGATATTTCCATCTATCACTTCTACTAGCTCCATCGAACCTTCGTGCATCCTTAGTGCTTCCTTGGACAATATGATAGGCTTCATATTTGGCTCATTGTAGATGTGTTGAAAAGATAATGAAATGAATTTTTTTGTCGTCCATATGATTTTGTCCATTAATGATCTATATTATGCTGAGAACAAAATGAGATACAAAGGAAAATATAGCAGAAACACAAAAATAAAGTGAAACACAACCTCTATTAATGAATATTATGTTAGAATTTTAGAAGTTATAGTTATCTTCTTTAACATTCATTAACAATTGCATGTAATAGGATCAATGAAAGACAAACAATCACATAACACAAGATATATCCTAGGAAACCCTCATGGGGGAGAAAACCCAAAAACCAATTCTTCAGTATAGATTTCTTCAACCAGTACAATGTCACATTATATCTCTCCACGAGTATATCAAGACCAAGATACCAAAGACCAAGAAACCAAGACCTCATGCGCTATACCTTCCTTGATATGCTCCAAAATACACAAGATAAGGTGAGTTGTGTGTGTGTGTACAAATGAGAGGAACTCGACCTCTATTTATAAACATAATTGACTCATGAAAAGACGCAACCCTGAGAGGGGAAGTTTTGAATTTTACAATAAGGATAACAAAAAAATAATAATTTCTTTTGAGTCAATTTATTCAATAAGATTACAATAACCTTCTCAAGGTTTGACCAATACAAATACAAAAGAATATCTTATGTAGTTACATCAAAATATCAACACTCCCTCTTAACTAGGAAGGTATTCTTTGTTGCCACACGAACTCATGGCCATTGACTATTGAACATATGAATCTATACATCATCGGATATCCATAGTACAACATGAATTCACAGCCAATGTTTCCAAGGCCTGTGGGTAGCTCTCAAATAGATTCAATAAATCACCATGACATCCACTACCCCACAATGCATATGTACCTCATCATGTGCACACATGTGCTTCACAACCAATGCATCCAAGGCCTGTGGGTATCTCTCAAATAGCTACAACATGTCCTCGGGATATCCACTACCCCACAATGCATATGTACCTCGTCGCTCCCTCTAAAAAGGGACCACACCAACCTTGTCCCCGAAGTGCTCAAACTTTGTCCTCGACAGTGGCTTGGTCAACACGTCTGCAACCTGCTCCTTGGTAGTCACATATTGGAGCCTCACTGCTCCCCTCTACACCATATCCATGATATAGTGATATTTGATCTCGATATGCTTCAACCTGTCATGGAACACCATATTCTTTGACAACTTCATGCAACTCTAGTTGTCACACCAAATGCAGGTCACCTCCAATTTGAGACCAAATAACCCATATAAAAACTTCCAAAGCCACACTACTTCTCTACATGTTGCACATGCTGCCACATATTCAGCCTCAGTTGTACTGAGTGCTACACATGACTGCTTCATGTTGCTCCATGAAACCATATTGGAGCCTAGACTAAAGCAATATGTCGAAGTACTCTTTCGATCAAGAATATTGTCGACCCAATCTGAATCTAAATATCCATATAACCCCAACTCATGGTCTGTCATATACATGAAACCATAATCCAATGCACCCTTAAGGTACCTCATCACATGTTTTATTGTAACCAAATGAACCTTCCTGGGCTGCTCCATATACTGACTTAGTGTGTTCACAACAAAACATATATCTAGTCTCGTGTTCGTCAAGTACATTAATGAACCCATCATTTGCATGTATAAAGTAACATCCACAATCTTTAAATTTGTATCATGCGGCAACTTTAGATTTGATACCATAGGTGTAGCCATTGAATTGTAATCCAACATCTTGAACCTCTTCAGGATTTCCACTGCATACTTCCCTTGATTCAGAAAGATCTCATCGTGTCTTTGTTGTACCTCGAGACCAAAAAAGTAATGCATCATCCCGAGATATTTCATCTCAAACTCAACAGCCAATTTTCTCTTACACTCTAAGATGATCTTTTCCACACCTGTTAGAAACAGGTCATCCACATACAACAGTAGTATTACCGGACTATCATCCACAACCTTAAAGTAAAGGTTAGGATCTACACTGTTTTTTGTAAATCATGAGCTCATCAGAAAACTATCGATCCTTCCATACCATGCTCTGGGTGCCTTCTTTAATCCATATAAATCCTTCTTCAATCTGCACACATATGTCTCCCTGTCATGTACCTCGAACCCTTGTGGTTGCTCCACATATAATTCCTATTTTATTTCACCATTCAAGAAGGTTTTATTCACATCCATCTAATGCACCTTCCATTTCATTACTATGGCCAATGAAAGTATAGTCCTAATGGAGGTATATCTCACCATGGGAGAAAATGTATCCTCATTTTCAATGCCCTCCTTCTGAGAGAATCCTCGAGCCAAAAATATAGCCTTATACTTTTCAATATTGTCTGCCATCAGCTGCAGGTTTTGTCTTGTAGATCCATTTTGAACTTACTATTGATTTCTCCTTTGTTCTGGGGACCACACCCCAAACATCATTATTTACTATGGACTAATATTCCTCCCCCATGGCATCCTTCAGTACCCTCTTTTTTGCAACCTCTTCATAACTGGATGGTTCTGCATCCATGATATCACACAAACATGCCACATAGTTGGAATACGTTTTTGGCTTCTTACTTTCCCTAAGATAATTTTCTGGGGCACCATATCTTTCTGCATCTCTAATGATCTCATGTGCCCAAGTTGGTCTTCTCTTGTGAGAAGGAATCTCTGCTAGCCTATGAGGTTCTGCCATGTCATTATCTCATGAATTACTTCCTCTAGTTCAACTACTTCTGCCTATGGAACTCTAGTAACTTCATTCTCCTCCTCATGAACCTCTTTTGCACAATCCTATTTTGATTTGTTGAAATTTTCACTCTCATCAAAGGTGACATCTCGACTAATCTCAATTTTTTGGTGATCAAGAATATATATCATGTATTCCTTCGATGTGTCACTGTAACCAACAAATATGTCATTCTTTCCTGATGGATACAATTTTTTCCTCTTTTCCTTGGGGACATGCACAAATACACGGCAACCAAATATCATTAGATGGCTGACTTTCGGCTTCTCTCCTGAAAACATCTCCTCTGGTGTCTTATTTTCAAGTACTTTGTGGTGACTTTTGTTCTGCATGCACACTGCAATCTGTGTTGCTTCTACCCATAGATACATAGGTAGATCTTGATCATGGACCATAGCCTTCACTACTTCCATGATCACCTGATTCTTCCTTTCTGCTACTCCATTATGTTGAGGATTGTAGGGAGTAGAAATCTCCCTCTTAATCCCAACTTCCTTGTAATATTATTTGAATTACTCTGAAGTGAATTATCCTCCATTATCTGATCACAAGGTCTTTATCTTTTGCTCTATCAGGTTTTCTACTAGTGCTTTAAATTATTTGAATTTGACAAACACTTCATTCTTTTCCTTCAACAAATAGATCCAAGTTTTATGTGAGTAATCATCAATAAAAGATACAGAATATACATACCCACTTAGTGAAGTTGTTGACATCGGTCCACACACATCTGAGTGCACGATGTCCAATATTCTTTGGCTCTGCTATCGCTATTGGGAAAGGAGTGCTTCACATTCTTTCCTTGTGCACAACCTTTGCACACGTTGCCTAGTTTTTCCTGGATCTCGGGTACTCCCGTCACCATCTTGCTCACACTCGGCAGGACCTTGTAATGTAGGTGAGAAAATATCCTATGCCATAATTCAATGGGATTCACAGTATCGTGAATTAATGTTGAATCTAATCACCCTTTCAATTTATAGAGTCCTCCCTCTTGAACTCCAATCACCATAACATCATCAAAAGTATTCCCTTTAGGCCACATAAGAACTTGTCCATCAACAAATGCAACTTTGCAACCCTTCTCATCCAATGCTAAAATCGAGAGAAGGTTTTTCTTCAATCCAGGAACATAGAGAACTTCCTTCATCTTCATTGGCTTTCCTGAGTCTAACTTGTAGGAGGCTTCTCCTACGCCTTTGATTAGATATTGATATTCATCTCCCAATTTCACCTTGTGGGGTGAATCTTTATGAGTAAGGTTAGACAAGGAGTCTTTATAGCCTGGCATGTGCTTGGAAGCACCACTATCCACCAACCAAATGTCACTTCCATGAGTGACAGTTCCTATAAGGGTTGAGATAAGAACATACTCCTCATCACTTGATTCATATTCCTTTGCAACCTTCTTGGGTGGCTCATCATCTTCAGCGGTATGAACATGATTCCTTTTACCTCCTTTCTTTTCCCTTGGTCTCTGAATGAGGGAAAAATTCCTAGAAATGTGTCCCATTTTTTGACAATAGAAACATCTGATATTTGGGTTATTTCTTCGGCCCTTCTGAAACTTCTTGGATGAGGAGGCTTTTTTCTTCCTCTTTCCTTTCCTGGTGTGGGTGGCTAGGGCTTGATCATCATTTGTCATATTCTCTTCTCTTGTTGTCATCCTTACTTCTTCTTGGTTGCAATATTCCCATAGCCTACTGAACTTGGGTAGCTTCATTCTTGAGCATATCCCTTGAATAAATGCATCCCATGACCTTGGGAGGCCATTCAATGTGGTCATCATCATTTCTTCTTCATTCATTGTATCACCAATGGATTCTATCTCAAGGCAAGTCCCACCGAAGGCGTAGGTCTAATACATAGGTTTCAAAGGTTGAGTGTAAGTTTGGTCCCAAGGAGTATAAGTTTGTTGGGTTTCCCAAGGAGTATAAGGAGGTGCCAAGGAGTAGTTCTAATGCATAGGTTCTCGAGGATGGTCCCAAGGTTGTAGGTCCAAAGGAAGGAGTGTATGGTTCCACTAGAATAAGGTTGATAGTTTTCCAACCAAGGAGGCGTACCAAGTCATTCAGTATGTCTAGAGGTGAAGTCTGAGGTTCCCAAGGCTCAAGGGTAATAAGGTATGAGTATGACTTTAAGTATCTAGGCATTTTTATCTATCTGCCTAGTTCCTTTCATTGTTAAGCCATTAGTGGTCTATTTATTGGTAACATGACATGATGTCTAAGTGGTAAGGGTAATCCTTGATTTGGTTCACTCCTGAGAAGTAAGAGTGGATGGTTTCTGAATTCTACATCCTCATGTTCTTTAACTAAGTTTTCAAGGTCATTCCTCGGTTGATGTTGTTTCCTTCAAACAATCGGGTTAAGGAATCCATCATTTCGTTTGGAGTAGATAATGAAGACATGTGATGAATAAGATGGTCCTTAATGGATTCTGCAATAATCATCTTTTCTTTGACCATATCTTTCTTGTGCTTTGCATTAGCCTCATCTCCCTCTAGTTCTGAAACCTCTTATTTAATGAACTTCTCTAGATCATGTTCTTCTAGGAGGAGGGATACTCTGTACCTCCAAGCTCTAAAGTTGTCATCTGCCTCCAACTCCTCATCAATATTGGTTCCAGTAGTCATCCTTCCCCTAAATCACAAATTTTGGATTCTGAAGATCTCATCCAAGGAAAAGATGTGCTCCACTAGGGTGCACTTGCTAGTGGTCTTGTCTTGTCTGACAACCACTCCTATCAAGAAAAATGACTCCTTTTGTCTTCAATATTTGTGAATTGTCTTCTATTCAGGGATTCTCTGATACCATGTTAGAATTTTAGAATTTATAGCTATCTTCTTTAACATTCATTAGCAATTGCATGTAATAGGATCATTGAAAGATAAACAATCAAATAACACAAGATATATTCTGCGAAACCCTCGCGGGGGGAGAAAATTGTTAGAAAAACAGGATCGTGGAGCAATAAAATAAAACAAATGCAAAAATAAAACACAGAAGATACACAATACAATAGAGACACAGATATACGTGGTTCATCCAGTGTGGGCTACATCCACCAGAGAAATTTCCAGGTCCTTCCTTTATTATTATGCAGCAAATGAAGGGATACAACCTACAACACACCCATTGTAACTTCCTCTTCTTTCTCTCACAGTCTCCTCTCTCATAATAAAATATTCTCCATGATACATAGCCGCAATACGTTTTCCTCGTAAAAGAGGGTTTCCTTCTAGGGAAAAAAACCCTAACATAACTTCTACCATCAGATCTGCGACCTTATAATGAATGATCCAAATTTACAATGAAATTACATTATAAATTTACAAGGCAATTTTTCCTTCGGGGGCCCGCTTGCCCCCGGATCCCCACATAGTGGGTAACTCCCCTCTGCACTCCCCCACATGGAGGAGTGTACATTCTTTCGAGGTGTAAAGTCCTCATTGTTAATATTATGGTAGTTGTGGGAGGTATTAACCTCTACGTGTAACATTTGACAAGACTTGAATATTTCGGGAAGCAAGAGAAACCCTAAACAGATGTGTGAGAACCCTAGAAGACATGTCAACTCAAAACAATATATAATATTATGGTATTATACTCCAGGAAGACAAGTTGGCTCCACAGGAAAAAGATAAATAGAAAATGTAATTACTAGAAAATCAAGTCGGCCCAGCCAGAAAAGTCATTGGATAGATTAGTATAAATAGAGGACATCTTGGCTCATTTGTTCACTTTCTCTCACCCGGAAATCCAAAAACAGTGCGCAAGTTTGGAGAAGGAGTGCAATTGCAGTTACTGCGACTGGGATTTTTGGTCTTTGGTTATGGTTTGGAATTTATGCCTTGGTTATGGTTTGGATTCTTTGTTTGGTACACTAGCTTTGGAGAAAAGTATGCTACTTTGATTGGCTATTGGTTCTAGGGTTTGCTTCCGGAATTATTCTATCTATCAAGGTTAAAGGTGCTCAGGGTTGGATGTGTGCCTATGTTTGGGTGACAATATTGCTATATTGTCTACGGAAAAACAAGCACGTCTCTTTTATTCTAATAGGTTATGAGCCCACACTATCTTCAGACAGTCTAACCACTGGAAGATGGGTTGGGAAGTTATTTGTTAAAGCTCATTGTGACACCAGTTACAGCCACAACTACGATTTCTAATTATGTAGCCACAACGAACCCTAACCCTTGTGTTCGGGCACTTCTGATGAAAAATTTGACCTAATTCCTTGACATCCTAGTGCACCCTAGCCTAGTGCACCTCTTGGTACCCTCAGCTAGCAAAAATGCTAGGTTTGAATTTTTGGTCAAAGTCAAAGGTTGACTTATGTTCAAATTGATTTTGTGATCAAAGTTGAAGCTTTAGAGTTTATAGCTTGCTCTACTCATTGAATCTTATGATTGAGTTTCTAATCTCTTCTTGTCAAGATGGTATCTAGTTTCAGATTGGAAGACAAGCTAGACAATGCTACAAGGTTTCAAAGGTATGCACTTGTATATGCAATCTAAGTATTATCATCTAGCAAAACATGAATGTGTTTGCAGGGAAAGTAATAGAGACCTTGTCCAAGCTGTAATATTGGATTCAGTGCATTCAAGAGAATAAGCACACCTTCCATAACAGTCGAGGCTTCAAGTTCCAGGTTTGATCAAATTGTTAAGCTTCAAATTTGATTATATCAAGGGTGATAGTTGCTACATTACAAATTGTGAAAACAATCTTTAAAAGGTTATGTCATTGCTAGGTGCAATGAATACCTGACTACATATGAATACCATTGATATAGATGCTTATTGTCCTTGTTTGTAAGATAAACTAACATCTCCTCTAGAGAGATATTTTTTTGTTTGTTCTTGTTGTTCTTGTTCCGGGCAGGTACCCTTGTGAAATATGTTTGATGAACAATCTTTGTGAAAACTGTTAGAGAAGAAGTTTTTAAGGATGATACAACTGCCAGATGGACATCAATCAGAACAGATAGAAATAAACTTAAAGAAACTTAGAGGAGTCAGAATAAGAGGAAGTCAGTAATCAAAAGGAAACCAGAACAAGCTTGTGACACTTTGCAGAAAGCAAAGAGAGTTGCAGCAGACGGAAGGAAGGACTCTCTCAGATGGAGGGAGATGATCACATAATTCCAAAAGAAGATCATGCATATTGCTCTTTCAAGCATGAAGTTGGGATTATGAGGGAGTTAATCCTCAATGATATGATCCAATGAAGAAGAATCCATGAAGACTTTGAAGTATATATCCATGTTCTTAATTGGAATTAGCAACCATTCGAAAAGAATCTTTGAGTATCCTTGGTTGTCCATTTACATTTCTATGACGAAAGGAAGAAGTTGGAATCTTCGGGAAGGAAGAGCCTATAATCTATAGAAGACTCTATGAACCCCAAAGTTGAAGAACATGAAGATTCCAAGAAAGAAAGAAAGGTCAGAACAACCAATTGAACCAGTTTGAATCCACTAGAAGCAGTCAAGAAGAAGGAATGTAAGGAAGTTGTCATGAAGAACAATGCATGTGAGAAATTGTGAAAAAGACTTGAGAATTGATAGATATAAGGAAAGACTCATGGTTAGAGGGTTCTCCCATAAGGAGGGAGAAGACTATGATGATAGCTTGTTCCAGTAACAAAACATACCTCTACCTAATCCATTATATCTCTTGCAATATCTATGGGTTGGAATTCACATCCAATGAATGTAAAGAGTGTTCTTCTCAATAGATTAATTGCATAAGAAGCGTATGTAGAGAAACCTCAAGGTTTTGAGGTATGCCAAAAAGATACCCTTGTATGCAATTGGAAGAAGACCTTGTATGGATTCAAGCAAACTTGGTGCAGAGCCTCTCATGTACAACAGAAGCATGGTGAAAACTTCTTATGAAAGAGGAATTATATTGAAATGGTTCTTCAGAAGTCCAGGATGATGGATTGCAAATCCATGGAAAAATCCCATGATGACAGATATGAAGAAGTTGAGAGACTTTGATACAATAGACCCTTCTCTATATTGACAATTGATTGGCTTGTTAATGTATTTGGAGAATACTTAGCCAGATATTTTCCTTGTGGGATGCTTGAGTTATGATATACAACTAAATGGATTGGCCGGGGAGTGCAGATGATAGAAGAAGTGCTACTTGGATATGTTTCAGTTTGATCTTTGCCACGATGTCATGGGCTAGCAGGAAACAGAAGTTTGTTGCACTTAACACTGCAGAAGCAAAGTATATTAGAGCTTTTGATGTTTGTATGGAAGCAGTGTGGCTTTGTAAGTTGGTTTCTGGACTGTCTGAATAGGTGTTGAATTCTACTGTGATATATTGTGATGATCAGAGCTATGTGAAGCTTTCAGAGAACATGGCATTCCATGACAGGTCAAAGCACATTGAGATCAAGCATTATATTCTTTGTGATAAAGTTCAGAGGGGAGAAGTGGTTCTCCAGTATATCTCCACAGATGAGTAGATAACAGATATTTTGGTAAGAATCTGTCCAAGATGAAAAGTTTGCCTACTTACGAGACAAGTTGGGGCTCGTGGACATGACTTCCATATTGAAAAAGGAAGTGATTACTCCCAGGTTGGGAGGGAGCACTGATATGTTATTGATTTATGGACAGTCATTTTTCAGTTCGAAAAATGGTCCAGGATGAGAAGTTCCTTTCTAGTTTGGAAAGTGGTTTGAAATTTCTGACGAATGGGCATTTTCCAATTTGGAAAATGGTCCAGATCGGACAGTCATTTTCGTAATGAAATTGGTTCGATAGATTGTTGATGTACCATAGAAAACGATTCCCCTTGTGGCCAGTGTGGGGGAATGGTCTAGGACAACCATTCTTCTTGGCAGTCACTCTGAGTAGTGGTCGAGTAGAATGGTCTGCCTTGTCGGGCAGTCATTCTTTCGAAGTTCACAGTTGTGAGTAGTTTCGAAGAATGGTGTATTTTGGAGGTTGGTGCAGGACAAACATTTCTGTTAGAAAATGGTCCGGATAGTCATTCCCTAGGGAAGACTCATTCTCTCCAGGTTGCACTATGATTAGTGCCAGAGGAATGGCCCAGTTAGGTGAATGGTCCAAGCTCATAAATCAGGGCCAATTATTTGTCTATGCTTGGGAAGAATAGTCCAAATAGCCCATGGTTGATGTTTTACTTTCTGAGGGTATATGCTCTTGCAAATCTCACAGATGTGAGTGGAAGAATGGACCAGATGACTCAGTTTGTATCATGATGTTGTTTATGCAGGATAATATCAGATGATATGATTGTTGAGGAGACTGTATGTCTGGAAAATAGTTGTATGTTACTGTGGTGAATGTGATCCAATGGTAGTGACTATGTGTCACTGGTTAGTAGTTGTGTGCTACTAGGAGTGGTATTTTACCACTGGGTAGTATTTGTGTACTACTATGGATAGACACAGTTGTATTCTATTGGATGTCATTGTAGCAGTTGCATGATATTATTTGATTTCCAGGTAGATGGATAGATAGTGTGTTGGTGGACAAACATTCTCCCTGTGGATAATGGTCCAGGCTAACAAATTGTTGACGTATCATGGACTAGTATTTTCCTAAGACACAGTTATTGGCCCGATCAGGTTGAATAGTCCTCCCCCTAAGGACATGACGTCCCGATTAGGGTGGTTGATACATGACCAATATTTTCTAAGGCCTATGGGTAGAGATGGATCTCTATGGTACATATGACCCAGTTAGAAAATAGTTTGAGACTAACATTCCTGTAGGAATGGTATCTGTAGCCCATGGAGTAGCTTTCAACATCTATTGGGACAATAATTCCTCTAGGATGTATATCTGGATTATAAGAATGGTCCTTGCATCACTCTGCATCACTCTGATTGAGTGAGTGACTTATTCAACATCATGCCTGATTACTCAGATGCAGTATGGCTTCGAGAGATGATGCAGTTGATGCTATCAAATGATACTGATAGTGGTGATGATGCTTGTGAGTTGATCAATGTGATCATGAGATAACATGTGTTTCTATGATGATGCTACCGGTTGAATGGTTTGTTTGTGCTCAAGACCATTTCTTTAATACCTCCCTAGCTAGGAGGGAGTGTTGATATTATGGTAGTTGTAGGAGGTATTAACCTCTATGTGTAACCTTTGACGAGACTAAAATATTTTGGGAAGCAAGAGAAACCCTAAACAGATGTGTGAGAACCCTAGAAGACATATCGGCCTAACAAAATATATAATATTAAGGTATTATACTCCAGGAAGACAAGTCGGCTCCACAGGAAAAAGATAAACAAAAAAATGTAATTACCAGAAAGTCAGGTCGGCCCGGCCAGAAAAGTCATTGGACAGATTAGTATAAATAGAGGACATCTTGGCTCACTTATTCACTTTATCTCACCCAGAAAACCAGAAACAGTGCACAAGTTTGGAGAAGGAGTGCAACTGCAGCTACTGCAACTGGGTTTTTTGGTCTTTGGTTATGGTTTGGAATTTCTGCCTTGGTTATGGTTTGGATTCTTTGTTTGGTACACTAGATTTGGAGAGAACTATGCTACTTTGGTTGGCTATTGGTTCTAGGTTTTGCTTCTAGAATTATTCTGTCTGTCAAGGTTAAAGGTGCTCGGGGGTGGTTGTGTGCCTATGGTTGGGTGACAATACTGCTATATTGTCTATGGAAAAATGAGCACATCTCTTTTATTCTAACATTCATGGGGCATAAACACGACTGAAATAAAGACCTCTAAATCAAGAAGATAATCAGGCTCCACAACTAACAAGAACCTAGCAACCAATTCTTCAATATAGATTCCTTCAACCAGTACAGTGTCACATTTGTTGGAGAAATCTCTATTTTCGGAACACTAGTTCAGTGGGAGTTAAATGACTAGTTCTATTCTAGACTTTCTAATCTTAAACCATCATTATTATGCATGCATTCCTAATTATAGAATGTCATTGCCTATATGAGTGAAGATCACTCACTCATTGATAAGATAATAATATGCATTAATTCTCATTCTTCATTGGGTATCTCTCTTCCTTTTCTTGATAAGCTTTGTTTGTGCATGCTTTAGCTAGATCTCCTTTGCGGGTTTCCATGAAACACTGACATGGTATCAGAGCTATGCTGCTTGCAGCAAGCCAAAGATTAAGGAAAATTGGAGTTTCGACGAGCTAAATCCGTGGTCGTACATTTGAGCAGTGATTTTTTCCAAAAATATTAAGTTTTTGAGGAAACGGCCCAAATGAGAAGTAAATCGACCCATTCTGCAAGTGGGTTTTCAACCATTTGGCGAGATTCCTCACCGTTTCCTCATAAATTAAGTCCAAGATAACCTCCTGAAACTGATACGAATCTGTGGTCGTACCTTTCTACAGTGATTGCACCCAAAATATTAAGTTTTTGAGGAAACGACTCATGAGAGAAGTAAATCGACCCATTCTGCAAGTGGGTTTTCAACCTTTTAGAGATATTCCTCATCATTTTCTCATAAAATAAGTCAGAATATCATCTCCTGAAACTGATACGAATTTTCACTTAAAGTGTCATTTCTATCGTGAATTCTTAATTTTTCACTTACAGATTGAGAGTAAATTTTTAGGGGTTTTTAGAAACAGTGGGAGCGATGGACAGGACAACTATTATACAATCAAACTTTGTGGTAATCCTCACACCATACAATTATTTTTATTGGAAGCTCAAGGCAGAATTCCAACTCATAAGGAAATGAATGTATAATTTGACAATGGCAACTGAAACAAAACCTACATCAATGATTGAGAAGATGAGATGGGCGAACCGTAAGGATGAAGCCACATGACTACTTCTTGAGTTAATATCCATTGATTTATGGTTTCATGTTTCTGCATGCAAGACTCCAAATGAGATCTAGACCACCTTGGAAGGACTCTTTGGAAAGCAGGATGAGATGTGAGGTCATATGCTTAAGGTAGAGTTGAATACCTTAGACCCTAAAAGTTTTGATAATATACATGATTTCTTTACTAAATTTAAATCTTTGATTTTGAGCTTGGGTGAATGTGGTATTGAAAAGTCTACACAAGAGAAACAACTTATTCTAACAATCTTGGCCAAGCTAGGACCAAAATACGATGTATATGTCTCCAATTTCCATTCTAGCAGATGTCTTTTTGGAACAAATTGGAAAATGCCTACATTTTCTCGGTTCATCGAGTCTCTTACACAAGAGAGGACAAAACTCATACAGATGGGCCTAATGAAAGATCCCAAAGCACATGCACTCACCATGCATGATGGAAAAGGGTCATCCAAACAAAACGGGAAGGAGGGATATTCCAAACCTTTTAATGATTCTTTAGGTTCCAAAGACTCTTCAGATTCCAATAAGAAGAAGAAGGGAAAGCAATGCACTTACTGCAATAAACCGAATCATGAAGAATCCACATGCATGAAGAAACAGATTGATCTTATGGCACAAACACTTCAGTAGAACAACCTTGGAAACTTCATTCCAGAGGGAGTCAAGAAGAAGAAGGAAGAAAATCATGCTCCTAAGAAAGGTAATGATCGTGCTCTGGTTGCAATTCATTCCTCATCTGATTCATGGATTATAGATTCTGGTGCATCGCATCATATGGCAGCAAAAGAGGAAATTTTCTCTTCTTTGAGTCCATGCTCAAGACCCCCTATTCTCATGGGGGATGATACTCCAGTAGCTGTAGCAGGAGAAGGGAGAGTGGAACTCCATAATGTTAGTTTTGAGAATGTTTTACATGTTCCAAAGCTTTCTATGAATCTACTCTCAGTTTATTAGATCACTCAGAAAGGTAAAAAGGTTGAATTTACATCAGATTCAGTTTCAGTAATTGACATGCATGACAATTCCATTATTGCAATTGGTGAGGTGGATCACAAGTCAAGGTTGTATAAATTCAGTAAGTTTTTTTACGATGACTGCTCTATTCTACTTACACATAAGGAGAGTAATTTGCATGCAACTCCAGTGCAGCATGCATATACTCTTGTTCTTCCATCAGTTTCATACATCATAGATGATTCCATACACTTAGATTTTGTACATGGAAATAAGCAGGTAGTACAACCAGATAAGAAGCCAACGTTGAAGCTTCAGCAGATGCCCAAAAAGGAACATACCACACTTTAGGTAACAAGCAACCTTGTAGGGAATCCATTGGATTCGAGGATGACTCAATCTCATCATAAGGAGCCTTCTCATGTACTTTCAGCTTCAGAACCTACGATGCCCATGCATTGTTATATGGTTCAATCTATTGATCCACAGAACTACAATAGGGTTATGGGAAATCCATTATGGTAAGCAGCCATGCAGAATGAGTATGATTCACTCCTACAGAATGAGACTTGGCATCTGGTTCCACTTCCACCAGAAAGGAATATTTTTAGGTGTAGATGGGTCCACGGGATCAAGAGGTATCAGGATAGACAAATTGTGAAAGGACTTGATCATATCCATAAAGATTTCTACATCTTCACGAAGACTTTCAGCGAGCATGAGTTTCAAACTTTGCAGGATCGTCTTGCAGTGAAGAACACAGTTGCCTAGCAACTGCCATTTTCTTCTTTTGATACATTATCTTTTGAGGGGGGGGTTTGTTCCCACGTAGTTTTCCCTCTTTCCTCGTTTTTATTCAATGTTCATTAGTTGCATTGTACATGAGTACCTAAAATGGCATAGTAGTCGGGACTCATTTTTTACTCCATAGTGATGTTCAGGGGGGGTGTTGGACAAATTTCTCTTTTCAGCACACTAGTTCAGTGAGAGTAACACTAGTTCAGTGGTAGTTAACTAACTAGTTCTATTTTAGACTTTCTAATCTTAGACCATCACTATTATGCATGCATTCCTAATTATAGGATGTCATTCCCTATATGAGTGAAGATCACTCATTCATTGATAAGACAATAATATGCATTGATTCTCATTCTTCATTGGTTATCTCTCTTCCTTTTCTTGATAAGCTTTGTTTGTGCATGCTTTAGCTAGATCTCTTGTGCAGGTTTCCATGAAACACTGAAAACGTTATAGCTCTCCACAAATAGACCAAGACCATGATACCAAAGACCAAGAAACCAATACCTCATGCACCAGACCTTCCTTGCTATGCTCCAAACACATAAGAGAAGGCAAGTTGTGTGTGTGTGTACAAATGAGAGGAACTCGAACTCTATTTATACACATAATTGACTCATGAAAAGACACAACCCTAAGAGGGGTTTTTTTTACTTTTACATTAAGGATAACAATAAAATAATAATTTCTTTTGAGTAGATTTATACAATAAGATTATAATAACCTTCTCGAGGTTTGACCAATACAAATACAAAAGAATATCTTTCGTAGTTACATTAAAATATCAACATAAAATAGAAAAACACTATAGAACACAAACTAGCTAGAATGGGGCAACTTATCTATGAAGAGAAAGAGATGTTGGTTATGCTTCATTCGAAACAAACTTTACATCACACTCCATTGCATGATTTTTTTTTGTGACTGGTGGAATCGACAACTCGTGGTTCTCGTACTCGCGTGACACAGGGTCTATTCCCATCTGCTACCTCTATAACCTCTAGGTGCGTCCACATAGCCCGCAAGAATGGGGCACGGGTAAATCGGGGTGATAATCGAATGTGAAACCTCGTTTTTAAATTTCCTTCCATTTACATGGCACTAGCCAATCGGTCTACACCCATGCAGGCCACTCCATTGCATGATTAAAGTACCTCCTTCATCTCAATTATATATGAGAGAGTGAGAGGAGAATAATTCCCATGATGCATGTGGGATAAATTGGTGTAAGTTTACAAAATTCCATAGGCGTGTAAAACACTAGGACTTCTCGGGCGTTCACCCATCCTTATACTACTCTAGCCTGAGCATGCTTAATTGTAGAGTTCTAATGGGATCCAGTGCATTAACATTATGTTGTAGGCATGTACATAAGACCACTAGGTAATCATTACATGATGTCTATAATTAACAAATGGAGATGGAATTACATTGTATTTCCCATCAAAAGGGTGAATATCATGGTTTATCAAAACCACAAGCTCAAAAACATTGATTCAATGAAAAAGGTGGATGTCCACCAAGATCCACCTTGATCATTCCTCCCCCCTTAGGAAGCAATGGTCCCCATTGCGTCAAGTTACCTTGAGAGACAGGGAAAATTTTGCTAAATCTAAACTTTGGTGAGCCGCTTGTTTTGTTGAAGTAATTATCTTGCTTGTACTTGGCCTATGGAAGGATGTCATGAACCTGTTGGTGGAGGTGGCAGATTCCTTCAACAAATTTGGTTACATGATCTACCTTGGTCTGAGTGTGGGAGGACTCTGTCGGTGAAGATGTAGAAAGAATAGTTATATCAATGGGGGTTAATGGTTGGAACCCCAAGCACACCTGAAAAGGGTCATGGCCAATAGAGCTATGTTAAACATATGTAAGATTCTCATTCTCTGGAAGGGAGCATCTATATATTGGACCATTGGGTAATGGAGCATAAGGAACCAACTCAATGGAATGTTGGACACGGTAGTGCTGAGACACCCCCATAGGTGAAGCAAAAATATATTTGTTCTCCTCTACAACCCTTTTGACTTGCTTCTGTTGGATAGAAAGGTCTTGGGTCAAGGATGTAGTGGTCGCAGTGACCTTCTATTCACCTTCTGACAAGATCTTGAAGAGGGAAAACTTTGTGGTCCGAGAGATTACTTTGTGGCATTGTTTTGTCGATATCAATGAAGTGGCAGTAGTCGAAGCTACCTCTAGTACCACGTAGAGCTAACCTTCCAGAGTAATAATAACATTGCGGGGTAAAGACTCATAGATAGCATGACGTTTCCAAGTATACAGTTGTCCTAAAATAACATCACAAACTTCAAGTGGGGAAGCATCACACAATACCTCATCCTTGAAGGGCTCGATGTCATAGGACATGCAACACTAATAACTAACATAGATGTCTCATCCCCAACTCAACCATCCGATGGTGTATGGTTGGGGGTGTGGCATCGTTGGAAGCTTCAATCTCTTGGCAACCTCGACTGAGATCAGGTTATTCTGACTCCCACTGTCAACAATTAAATCTAATCGAGTCCCCGCTGCCCACATTTGTGAGTGGAAGAGGCGCTCACCCTCCTCAGGCTCCTCTGGTTCTTTTGGTTGTATTGTTATGGCTACGATGGTAGCAATGGGTTCTGCATTGATGATTTGTTTCCCTTTATTGTGCTCTGAATAAATGTTTGGGTCAGGTTCTGATTATTTTTCTCTGAGCTTGACCACCAATGACTATTTAAAGCGATATTCATCGGTGTTGTGCCAATGGATTTTGTGGAATTGACACCACTTTCCAAAGTATTTCCTAGACTTCCAATCACCTTTATTAGCTGGTTGCTTGGACTGATTTTCTTGAGATTGAATCTCCTTGCTTTGTCCTTCATTTTGTGAGTTAGGGCTTCCTTTGCCATTATTCTATTGTGGCATATTTGCAAACCCAAACTCCCGCTTACTCTACTACTTGAATTTCTACTCAATTTTGAATTCATATTGATAAGCATCTCCCAATGAGGAGATGTCCAAGAAATCCATCTATGTTTGAATGTACTTATGCAGACCACTGCAGTACTTCAAAACCATGTGTCTCTTAGAGTCTTTGATACCCAGCTTTGAGCATAAGGTATGAAAGATGTTAATGTACTCTGGCACCGTCTGGTCTCTTTTTCGATGTAGAGTTGTCCATCTCATGTACTGGTCATCATAGTTTACGATAGGGTAGAACTCCTCCTTGAGGGCATCTACAAAGGTTGCCCAAATGGCGTAGATTCATCCATGGTGTACCTCTCCCAATAACCGTCCCACCAAGATTTGACATGAGGAAGGGACTTAAGGAGCATGAAGGTGATGTTTTCACTCTTAAAAACATTTTGGATAAAGTAATAACCTTCTAGTATATTCAACCATTTTTCTAGAGTGTCTACATCTATTTGGCCTTCAAATAAGAGGATATCAAAATTGACTTGTACCTTGAAGGGTGTCGCACCTCCAAAATGGCTTCTTGTCGAAGATTCCTTGGCTGTCGTCACTGGTCATCGAAGGATTTGAGTGAAGTTGTCCATCATCTTGTTCCTTTATCACACGATGGCTTCCTCGAGCAACGTATTGAAATGATCTCCTACTCTGTCATGTCTCTTTTCTTTTTCCATGGGAGGCCACTTGGGTTGGAGAGAACAGATTTTCTCGAGCAAAACTAATTCGAGACCCAACTCTCTATACCTTGACCTCGTCGGGGACATGCTCTGAGAAATGAAAAGGAGCAGACTACTTCGATAACACTAATATGGATTATGTTGAGAATGAAAATGAGATACAAAGGAAAATATTGCAAAAACACAAAATACAGTGAAACACAACTTCTATTAATGAATAAAATAGCATAACACTATAGAACACAAACTTACTAGAATGTGGTATCTTATCTCTGAAGAGAAAGAGATGTTGGCTATGCTTCATTCTAAACAAGCTTTACATCACACTCCATTGCATGATTAAAGTACCTCCTTCACCTCAATTATATATGAGAGAGTGAGAGGAGAATAATTCCCATGATGCATGTGGGATAAATTGGTATAAGTTTATAAAATGCCACATACTATGACTTCTCGAGCGGTCACCAATCTCAGTACTACTCTAGCCTGAGCATGCTTAACTGCGAAGTTCTAATGGGATCAGATGCATTAACGCTGTGTTGTAGGCATGTACATAAGACCATTAGGTAATCATTACATGATGTCTATAATTAACAATGGAGATGGAATTACATTATATTTCCCATCAAAAGGGTGAATATCACGGTTTATCAAAACCACATGCTCAAAAACATTGATTCAATGAAAAAGGTGGATGGCCACCAAGATCCACCTAGATCAATTAATGGGTATAATAATAATTTTTCCATATTAAAATTTCCATTTACCTACTCCATAATGAGTTTAGAGTCCCTTATCACATATAGACAATTTAAACCTTTCTCTATTGCTATTTTCATAATCAACCAAAGAGCACAAAGTCATGCCCTATTATTTGATCCATGTCCTATAACTCCTTTAAAACCAATATTGTAATCATCTCTTAAAAATATAATTCATCTTGCTCCACAATTGTTGGGATCACCTTGACAAGCCATGTCAAAATAACTCCACACTATTGTTTTATTTATATATGGAGCTTTTAATATTCTTTGTTTCTTTTCCTTCAAAGGTTTCCATATCCCTCCATATGCATATATAATCTATTGACAAACTTGAATAGGAATTACATCTTTGTTTTGAAATGTATTTTCATTTCTTGCTAGCCAAATTACCCAATTCAATGTAGCCTGCGAACATTGAGAAACTCACCGCCATGGTAGCCTCTAATTGGGCTTTGCTGTGAAGTGTCCCACCAGATTGCTACCAGATTTTATCTTTTCTTCCATTTTCAAGGAAACATATCTTCTTAAATTCTGATTTGATAAAACTTGTACGCCCAAATGACTTACTCTTTGCAAATACAATCACCAAGCTGTATAACCACGTAAGGATCACGTATTCCCTTGATGTTCTGTTTGATGAAGCGTAGGGACGGGAAGTTGAACTTGCCAGATTGACAGGGCACCATGAAAGCCGTAATTATGAGTTCTCCTGCCAGTGAAATCACCATCGGAAACTTTTAATGGAGTTGCCAGAGCATGTGCAACCAACATTTGTCTATGACCGCCTGCTCAACCAGGCCTTGGGACTATGAAAATGTCGTTCTCCCAAGGATAGATATCAACTTCGACTCCCCGGCAACAACGCCAAAATGTTGTCACTCGGAACTGAATTTGGGTTGCATGCAAATCAATCTCGAGGCAACCTCGAACCACTTTGGATTGGAAGCTGCCCCTCCCAACCCGAGAGGGATCTCTCCGATAATGTCACAATATGATCTTCAGTAAGCGTAAAATGGTGGGAAAATTTATGGGTAAATGATAGTTTTGGATTTTTAAAGTTTGTGGTTGGACCAGGGAAACAGTCCATTGGGCATGGAGTCAAGTGGAAACCAAAGAAAGGATATGGTAGCAGTGATCATATAACTTGCGGAAAATGAGGCAAAGTAAATCTATCTTTCAACAATTGATAATCATGATGTGGTAGCAGAAAAAGAAAAGGAAAGGCCATCACAGTGAAAGTATCTATCAAGGATGAATTTTCACTACAACTTTAGAGGAAAAAGACAGAAGGTTGATAACTAGATGCAGAGCGCTTATCTTGAGCGAATTCTGACCAGTCACCATATAAACGCAACACATATATATCAACTGTGTGTAAGGAGCATATAAAATGAATTCCAAATAAATTTTAACTCAGCTGAAAGAGGAAGAGATAGACAATACGACAATGACAACAAAGAGAACATACTAAAAGAATCGACCGTGATGAATCTCACAATATCAAGTGAACACGTCATCTGTATTACTCCATTCCGAGTTTACAAAATAACTCAGCTTACAAAAGGAGCCCCTCTTCGAAAGAGGTTTTCCCCCTAGCCCCCTCCCTTCTGTTGGCCTCCTCCAATAATTATTTAACTAATCTCACCCTCTCGATCCGTTACATAACTCAGTGTTTACAGGAAATAATCTAAAAGAAATCTCTTTTGTTTCGAGAAGTATGGAAACAGTTCGCCTTCATGGAATTCTGCGACTGCCAAATGCTCTGCCAGCTTCTTTAAAACGTTACTAATCATTTTGACAAGTGGTATATGGATGATCGATTTGTATGGTTTAACTTTAATGCAGAGTTCTCATTGCTTTACAAAGCGTTTGGAGGTTATTATAACGGAAATGCATACTGTAGAAAACAATAAATTCACTYGAATCCAATTTCAGATTCGTAACTTCTGCAACACAAATGATCACTGTGGGCACCCATATATGAGTTCGATTGGCTCGCCGTTAGTTGTAATTATCGAAATAAGACTTTTTCGTGTTCCACAGAGGGATATGGACACTATTGAAGTGAAGGCGTGACCTAGAAACAACATCAGGGCGTAAGAGAACACAATCATTCATGTAATGGTTTCCTGCAAAGACTGGCATTTTGGAGAGGTTCACTCTTCAAAATAAACACCTGTGCGTGTTGTGGCGATCAATTTATGAATTTGACAGTTCGACTGGTAAAGCTAATTCTGGAAATGGCATCTGTTATACTTAGCATTGTCTATGCTCGGACAGATGGTGCGTTTCTGGTCTTCACGTGGATTCTTTCTTTGGATCTTGTGTGAGTCATAACATTTGGCGCAAGGTGACATTTGAACAACCGATTCATTTTTTCCATCTATAGCATAACCTCATAGAAATTCTAAGTGGCTTCTGGTGATGTTCATATAATTTGAGTCACCTCATTGTTGAACTTGACGCAGTATTTTTCAAGACTATAAGTTGCATGGTAACTTTCCTGTAGGAATTCATGTCGATTTATATTTTCCTTCAATGTGGGAAGTCATCTCTTGTCAATGGAATCATCAAATTCCTTTGGCCAAGTCCCTATTTCTCACATGCATCTAAAAATGTTGCCTCTGTAGAGAAGCTAAGTCGAATTGTATCCCTCACAAAATCATCAAGAATAGCCTCTTCTCTCGCTAGAAGAAAATAAATTATTGAAGGATCGTCATCAACTTCACCTGCTTTCTGAAAATTGTTAAAAGAGCTATCTGTTGGTATACACCAGGTATTGAAGGTGGCATCAACCTAAAATAAGACTAGCGCCTATCCATGAAAATCAGCTTTTATCTCGCCTGAGTGTCGACTGTGATTTGAACCGTAGCATAAATAATGGCTTGTTGCGCTAGATTTAGCTTTTAACAAACCATACTCCAATCCTGAGCCTCAATATTTTCATCCATGAGGAATTGTAGAGTTCTGGGTATGTAGCACACTTCTTCCGGGTCTTCTTGTGGGTTCTATCTTTGGATTTTTGTGTGCGTTGTCTCGTGACTTGGCCTTCAGTGGATAGTTGAGAAATTTGGGCGAAAGTGCCTAAGTTGAATTGGAAATTTTCAATATTTGTTACAACAAGGTCCACCTAGGAAATATAGTGCATCCCACTCTCTATCCCATAAGAGAGAATGAGATTTGTGAGTACCTTTCCAACACAACAAAAATATATGCAAATAATAACTTGCTCACATGTGCATGCCCTACCCCCCTCAAGAATTAGACATGTGACCTCCAAGGAGAGAACACACATTCTTAACCATTAGGACCACTCAGGTTGTGCAAATGGGCAATGTTCAAACAAATTATCAATAGATTCACCATCCTTTTGACATAAAATACACCATCCTAAACCCTACCAACGCCTTATCTTGTATTATCTCATGTTAAAATTTATTAGACAAAGCTAGCCATAAGAAAATTTTGTTTTAAGTGGGCATGTGATCTTCCATATTGCTTTACACCACCACAAATTCTCTTCCTCTCCATTTCCTTTCATTGAAATCTTGTAACATAACTGTGTAGTGTACATCCATGTAGTTTCGTTTTTTTTCCATACAATTTCATTTGCCTCTGCATTTAATATAATAATGTTATTATTGAGGTTTCAAAGATATTGTTTCAACTCCTCTGCTAACTCTCCTTGAATACCCAAATACTCTTTAGACTTCCACCCTTGATTCCATGTTGAGGTAGTTTCAAGGCCAACTACCTCTACTAGGCTTTTAATCTCCTTATTTATTAGTACATTTTCCAAATATGTTGACAACATATAATTACCAATGCTCCCCATCCAAAGGTATTTTCCTATTATGATCCTATCACCCCTACCAAGTTTCCAGGTCAACCATATTCCTACCAAAGGAAATGCCTTGACTACAACCTTCTATATAACTAAGCCACCTATATGATTTTTAGGTTTCATTCTTATCCAATCTTCAATTGTACCAAGAGTTGTGTACTTTTTAATCGTTATCCCCCTCGATAGCCCCTCTATATTCTGAGTTTTCCATAAGCTATGTGTTTCTATGGCTTGGCCAAATAAATGGATATTTTTTAGCCCCACCCTCCTTGTTTTTTGGGGTTTTCCAAAATTTTCCATTTCACCATCAAGATTCCTTCACTTTCCTTTCTTCTTGTCCATAGAGAATTGAAGCTTTTTTTGTTCATCATACTCTTCAAAATGTAAGCTAATGTGTGCTAATACACTGGGATCTCCTCCAATACTAATTAATCAAAATTAGTTTGCATCCCCTAGGTAACCACCTATTAGACCAATTGGTCAACATTCCTTCTATCCTTTCATAAATTTAATTCTAGTCTTTTACCCTATAATCATTTGGTTTAAGGCTAGACCCAAGATATTTTAATCCTCCCTCAAAACTATGTACAATGAACGACAATGTCTGAGTACACTATCTCTCCAATTCTTCATTCAATCCATTGATTAAAAGTGAGGATTTATTGGCATTGGCCTCCATACTTGTTGCTTTGTAGTGCAAATAAAGTATTGCCTTATACCTTTTTGCTTCCTTTAATGACCCTTCCCTAAACAACAAAACATTGTCTACAAAAAAAAAATGAGAAAACGTCATATAACTCCCTACTCTTATGCATCTTAAAACTCCTCTTTTTATCAATCTTACCATCCTACTTAATCCCTTTGCAAAAAGTAAAAAGAGAAATGGAGATACAAGACAATATTTCCCTAGTGGGAAGAAGGATTTGGAGGTTGAACCATTTACTATGAATCAAAGGAAGCTGAAGATACACTTTTCGTTATCCAATTCACAACTGTAACTCTCATACCAATTTGAATCAACACCATCCTGAGATATAACCAACTCATCTTGTGATAGGCCTTTGTCAGGTCTAGTTTCATTACCATGGCTTGCATTCTTTAAACCTTTATTGAGTGAATGCCTTCTTGTGTTGTCCCAACTACATCATGAATATATCTATTAAAGAGATAAATTCTTATGATATATAATCAGAAAACATTATTTTTAATCTATTAGCCGAGATCTTTGCTATTATCTTATATATTGAATTGCACAAAGATATTGGTCTATAGTCATCAACAAACTCATGTTCATTTTTATTTGGAATAAGGGCTATAAAGGTAGCATTTATTTCCCCAAAAATATTCCTTAAGAGTCTTGATTCCTCTATCACACTTAGACGGTCTTCCTCTATCATCTCATAAAACCCTAGGTAAAATTTTATAGTCCACTTATCTGAGCATGGACTCTTTGCCTTCTTGAAGAATGACAGAAAAACTTTAAGTTCTTCTTTTGCAACCTCAACTTCCACCTACTCCTCATCCTCTTTATCCTCAATCATCCTTTGAAAGAAAGAGACCACTTTCAATATTTTAGCTACATTTTCTCTTGGAGATTCTTGAAACAATTCACTAAAGTCGATTACTCCTACATGTGCTATTTGCTCATTTTTTTTTACTCTAACATCCTCCTTATTATTTATCTCCTAGATAGAGTTGATGTTTCTTCTATGCTTAGGATAAATTTAATTTTTTGTTTGATTAGATCCCCTTGTTATAAACAGTTTGCTATACTCTTCAACGTCCACTCTACCTCTTCTTATTCCAACAAAATCCTTTTTCTCTGTTCTAATTTTTTTAGATTTCTTAATTCCTCTCCTGAAAAAACTCCTTTGTTTTCTAACAATAATTGTATGTACCCCTTTATCTCTATGAGATCCCAGTGTGCTTTTTATTTTTAATTTTCCTTAGGCCACCTTCCCATTATTTTTTTCACTTGTTATTGGCTTTTTGCCATTTGAAATATAGTTGTAATTGCTTTTGGGTCACAATTTTTCTAGATTTGTGTGACAAGGTTTTTAAATTCTTCTTCCTCCATCCAGTTGTAGTTGAAATTGAAGGGACCAAGAGGCTTTGAGTCTTTCTTTTATATCTGTAATAGAATTGGAAAGTGATATGAGGCCCCCTCTTCACCAACTTGGTTTTTTGTTCTTCCTTCCTCTACAAGTATCCTTTATGTAATTAGATACATATCTCTCCTTTTTATAAACTCCCTCTTTCCCACTCCCCGTGTTTCTCCGAGTAGGCATGAAATGGATAGGATCCATGTCACAAAGCCCTACCTCCTCAAACATCTTTAAAAATAGTATGCCAATGGATCATTTCTAGTATTTTCTCTCCATACTTTCCTTGCTTTGAAGGTCAAATTGAGGTCTCCCACAATGATCACTTTGTCATTTGGAACACAACCTTCATCTTTAAAGTTATCCTAAAAATCATTTCTTTCATCATAAAGGACCATACAAATTGATAATGGAGTATGATCTTCCTAGTTCTTTTGACTCTAAGAATATCTTTATACCCACACTTTGAAAGGAATATTGAATGAGTTCAAGTGAATTGTTCCACCATGTAACCAAATCCCCATACTTACCCTCTTTGTCTATAGCACAAAAGGACTAATATTTTAAACTATAAGACAAATGTTTACTACCTTTGATCCTTCACACATAGTCTCTTGAATCAACGCAACATTTGGTTTAAGGTTTTGGAAGCATCTCTTCAAGGGTAGATTTTTGTGGGCACCCCCTACCCCTCTCACATTCAAGGATAAAATAACCATGGTTTCACCTTCTTTGATGTGCTCCCTACTCCAAGGACCCCATTTATAGTCATGTGTTTTCCTTCTTTGGTATCTTTTTATGCCTTTTTCTTTGCTAGGGATAATAAGGAATTTCTTCCTACAAAGGTAGGATGTCCACTATAAATAGCCAAACCACCTTTAATCCCTAAATATTTTTTTAGGCCTTTTGCCTTCCTTGACCTTAATTTGTATCTAGTAACTTGATTTTCATAATCTTCTACTCCTAGTACCTCTGGTTAACTCCTAAACTCCCATTTGAACTCCTATCTACTTCCTCTTATGGAGATAAGCCTTGACAATTATGTGTTATATATGACATGTTGGGAGATTCCTTTACTTCTCCATAATAAGAGGGAACCCTATTATCATTATGGGATATATGGGTATTTACTAGTCTTTCTAAGACTTCCCCCTTAACATAATTCATTAAATTAACTTCTTGACCCTTATTTTGATCCTTGGAAGACAACAAAATAGAATAGAGAGGGATGCTTTCCATACTTTTTAATGCACTTTTCTAGCGTATTGTTGCTTTGAGGCTGTACTTTTATGAGAATATTCTATATGAGAATTCTTATTCAAGGATGAATATGTTTTTTCTCTCTTTTTATACCCCTTTGATTCTACCAGACTCCCATTTTATTTACCTCCCAATTTCTTGCTTGGATAGCCCAAAACATCCTTTGAACATGCTAATACATTACCCCTCTTCTTCCACATAATTTTTAATTAGGTTTTGGGAAATTCCTCTACAGGTGCCCTCTTTCTTTACAGTTTAGGGATCATAAAGAAATGTTCCAATAATCAAGAGGTTGAATATAAGTCAATTTCCCTTAAATTATTTCAATTTCCTTTGGTAAACACATCCATCGCCCCCATCGTCCACCTTGTCCCTAGGAATCAATTTCTACTATGATTTTAACCACTCTCTTGTCCACCTTTTGGCTAAAATTGTCTTCCATGTTTATGAACTTTCCAAAGCTTCCTCCCACAACCTTTAGGGTATCAATACTCCATAACTCCATTGGAAGCCCTCACATCTTAACTTAGATAGGTTGCACCTGTAATAATTCCTTCTATAGAGCTAACCTAGGATGACATCTTCGTATGTGTAGGTAGGAAGATCCCTAAATATTGTTTTAGGCCTTTTGCATTCCTTGACCTTAATTTGTATCTAGTAACTTGATTTTCATAATCTTCTACTCCCAGTACCTGGTTAACTCCTAAACTCCCATTTGAACTCCTCTCTACTTCCTCTTATGGAGATAAGCCTTGATAATTATGTGTTATATATGACATGCTGAGAGATTCCTTTACTTCTCCATAATAAGAGGGAACCCTACTATCATTATGGGATATATGGGTATTTCCTAGTCTTTCTAAGACTTCCCCCTTGGCATAATTCATTAAATTAACTTCTTCACCCTTATTTTGATCCTTGGAAGACAACAAAATAGAATAGAGAGGGATGTTTTCCATACTTTTTAATGCACTTTTCTAGTGTATTGTTGCTTTGAGGCTGTACTTTTATGAGAATCTTCTATATGAGAATTCCTATTCATGGATGAATATGTTTTTTCTCTCTTTTTATACCCCTTTGATTCTACCAGACTCCCATTTTCTTTACCTCCCCATTTCTTGCTTGGATAGCCTAAAACTTCCTTTGAACACACTAATACATTACTCCTCTTCTTCCACATATTTTTTTAATTAGGTTTTAGGAAATTCCTCTACAGGTGCCCTTTTTCTTTATAGTTTAGGGATCATAAAGGAATGTTCCAATAATCAAGAGGTTGAATATAATTCAATTTGCCCTAAATTATTTCAATTTCCTTTGGTAAACACATCCACTACCCCCATCGTCCACCCTGTCCTTAGGAATGAATTTATACTAGGATTTTAACCACTCTCTTATCCACCTTTTGGGTAAAATTGTCTTCAATGTTTATGAACTTTCCCAAGCTTCCTCCCACAACCTTTAGGGTATCAATATTCCATAACTCCATTGGAAGCCCTCACATCTTAACTTAGATAGGTTGCACCTATAATAATTCCTTCTATAGAGCTATCCTAGGATGCCATCTTCTCATGTTTAGGTAGGAAGCTTTGTAGAAGCTTTTTTTCCCATAATATTTTCAATTGCTTCACCTTTCCTAAATCCAAATGCTAGCCAACCTTGAACCAAGTTATGGTAAATCAGAATGTAGCAAAGCATCTAGCCATTTCTTCTCCATCCACTTATACAAAGAGACGTCTATCACTTGTCTACTCATAAATCTATCGATTAATGTTTTTTCTATCATCCCTATTACATACTCGATCCATGCATCCTCCCCTTCAACCAACTTGACCTTCTTTCCTTTCAGTTTTACCTTCTTAAGACTGGATTTCTTCCCCTTTCCTTGGATCACCATTCTAACTTGTCCATAGTTTTCTCTACCTCCAAACTGTTCTTCTAGGGATAGTTCTCCAACAATCTTCCCTTGGATGGATGAAAACCCAGGTACCTTGAAACTATAGCCAATTCCACCTTGCTCTGTCTATCATAAAAACTCCTCTTATTATGGAGTAATTCTTTGTCTATTACATTTCCAACTCGGACATCATGGACCTAGTCATTTACCTTTGTATCTCCATGAGCATTATTTTTTTTTCTTTTCTGCAATCCTTCCAATGCTAATATAAACCATTCTCTCAACAATTTAGATGCCAATTTTTTAAATGGACTTTCTTGAGATTTGCCTTACGTCTAAACCTTCTTCTTTCCTAATTTCTTCGTAGAATGCCTTTGATCTGTTCCAAATCTCTCCTAACTCTCTCTAATCATGAAGATAGAACTCTCTCTAATCGTGAAAGATTTGTAAAGAGGCTTTTCTTTTCCTCTTCATAATCCATTAATTCCTTCTCCATATATTTCACTGCCCTGCACTTTCTTCTTCATTTTATGTACACAATACAACACATAAGCATATTACTTCTAAAGTGATTCAAACTTATACTATCAATAACTTAAACACTAGATATTCTTGAAAGGTCAATGAAGCTTTCACAAGATGCCATTTATGGCTTGGAATTAGCGTTGATAGAAGACGTGGTAAGTTGATAATCAACCATATCTATCTTAACCCAAGAAAGTTATAATATATATCTTAGCCCAAGAAAGTTATAACAGATAAGTAATAACTCCATAATCCTAGATAAGTAATAACTCCATAATGGTAGACAAACCAGGCAACATGCACTTTGTCAACTTAGTAACTCTAGAATTCTATTTTTTTTGTCTTCATGTGCATGGATGGGTTATGAAAGCCCATGTGCATGGATTGATTATGAAAGCCCATGTACCTTTTTGATATGTAAACAATTTTTATAAATGACATACAATATCGACTATGAAAGCTAAGGTCGCATCCTTCCAATAATTCGAAGGAATCTAAAACATGTCGCATCTTACCATTTTGAATGTACTAGATCCCTTAGTCATATAAAATAAAAAGATTTTTCTTTAAAAGGGAAAAAATTGATACCACATAATGTTGTGTGCCCCTCAGGTGGTTTTCTATTCGAGGAAATTGGATCTTCGTGATATGGATCATTGAAAAGTTTGATACTGGATCACTGAAAAGTGTGGGAGTGTGTGGTTACAATTTGAGATAGGTGATATAGGGTATTTTAAAATAATTTATACTATAATTTATGTTACTAAGGCGTTTTTAAAGGTAGTGATCATTTCATTAATATAATAGTTAATTAGTTTGAAAGTGAATATGTGTATTTATTTGGTTTTTTTTAAATAATAATAATTATATTTGTATTAGAAAATTGTTGCAGTGACATTGTTTAGCATTAAAATATATATAAAAGGACTATTCAACAAGACTTTTTGAAGTATGTCAAAAGATTGACACTGACATTATAAGACAATAAAGTAATTCTTTAAAAAAGATTTATGTAATCCACTGCAAGTGTATGTTCACATAAAAACTCCTAGCAACAAATAAACTTTAAAATACATAAAACATTATTGGATGGGACTAAATTGACTGTAGGATTCTTCTTGTTGTAATTCATTTGTCATGGAGTTTTGATCCACGCTCAACATTTCCACATCCTCTTGTTGTTGCTATACCATTTCCTCCTCCTTATCCTCTATTGACCCAATAGACAACTTGGCCATTGAGTGGGTTGTGGAGTTGATTCTAACCAAGCAAATAGTCGTTTGTTTGAGAGCTGCACATTCAACTTGCAATTCCTCGATTTGTTGCTTCCAGTGGTGAAGGGTTTCCATCAGAAATGTGACTTTGGTATCCCTATTAGCTTCCCGAGATTGCATTATGTATGTGAATGATGCTATTGATGTTTTGTTACCAACAATGTAGGCTTCATGCATTCTTAGAATTATTTGAATTTTAGAAGTCTCACATAAAGGGAATCTTCTAGCATACCCATGTTCCATCATGGGATCCCAACATAACCCCATAGTCAATGTTATTTTACCACTAGCCACTTGCAACAAATTTTTTGAAATAACTATCCATCGTCCCAACAAGGCCAATAACAGAGGGTTGACAACTTACCTTTAGCAGAGGATGGCACCACCAATGTTGAGTTGAAATGAAAGCAACCCCATAGACTTGAATTGCACAAACTGGGGGCCACAGAAACCATGACCATAATGAGAGCCACAGGGGCCACAAAATCCATTGTCATGATGAGAGCCACAGAGGCCACAAAATCCATTGGCATGATGAGAGCCACATAAGCAACCCCACATACTTGAATTGAGCAGACTGTGGGACCATAGAAGTCACAAAATCCATGGCCAGAGAGCCATAGAAGTTGCACAAGCCACCATCATGATGAGTCACATAAGCAATTAAAGCTCCTTAATCCTGTGGTGTGATCCAAAAAGGATCCAGAGAAGACTAAGGACAACTCAGAACTCGCAAAAGCAACTCAGGACCCTCAGAATGGCCTCAATAGATAGAGAAAGGGAAAAAAATTAAAGTTCTCAAAACTCAAATAAAATGACATCATCGTGAAGAGTGTGTCGCAATATTTCCAACGACGGAAACAGATCATCAAACAGAGTTACGGATCGAAAGATATTCGCGATCAAAGTTTGGTCAACCTAGCCCAGTGAGTAGGGGATGAGTCAGCATTCGTATTGCTGACGTTAGCATCAGCACGAATGACGTCAACATCCGTACAATATACGTGGCATGCGCAGGAGGTGAAACGTGTCATGCTGACATCAACATGGTGATGTGGCAACACCAAAGGTTGCCATGTGTCACTCATATTTGGCATTTCTGGGTCATTTCGTGGACCGGTAAAATTGCACCATGTGGTAGGTCGTACGGTGATGCGGTAGGGTGATTGTGTTGACATGGCCCAATGGTTGGTTGTCACATGGCCTAGTCATGGGCTACCCCGTGGTAGTGGGAAAATGCCTAATGACAACCCGAGAACAAATTTTCAAAAAATATATATATATAAAAGATTTGGCGGGTCCGCCAAATCTGGCACCCAACAGAATTCTAGGACCATCGCTAAGTTTGTCAGAACAAACAAGTTTAAATATATGTGTGTGTGTGTGTTACAACCGACAAGCCAAAAGGGGAGGCTCGCGGGCTTGACCCCGAGACCTCCCCCTCTATACACGACTTAACATATGCTCTGCAACCACTAGGCCAACGACCTTACATCGTTTACATCGTCGAATTTTCATTTAAAAAGCGAATCCACCCAGGGTTGGAGGAGGCACACCAGGGTACGGACCGACATGGATTTCGAGACGTCTTTCTCAACATTTATTGCAGGTTGCAGGGCACAAAAACCAAGACAGAGTTTCTCTTGGGCCTGGGAGTGCCAGAGTCGGATTGAGGCGTGGAAACAGTCATTTTTAGGTAATTCAACGCCACGAATTCAGTGGTGTTGTCTATTTTTTTATCTGAGCAAAAATTCTGCAGCTTTATTTCAGAGTGAGGTATACTTATGTATTTTTCCAAATTATTGTGTTGAGCTGATAAAAGGCCTACCCATTTGAGAGTAGGACCCGAAGACGTAGTCCACCAGGGATGAACTTTGTTGATCCAGGTGGATATCGGTGGCCACCCACCTTTTCCAACTGGCTCAAAAAAAATTTCTAGCAATTTTGGTAATTTATTATTTTTAGTTGTTTTTCAGGTCCTGAACTTCCGGAGTCGTTTTGAGGCCCTAAACGACGTTTTTTGGGAAAACGGGGATCAACACGAGACTGAGTTTAATGTTGCTCACACAAAAGTTGTATTTCTCAAATAGATCTTTCTAACGGTGTATCGAGCGCCCCAAACGGAGATCGTATGCATAATTTACGCCCCCGAGAAGTTGACGTATCAACTACCTCCATCGGGGCCCGCAAACCTTTTGGCTTTTCATCTTCCGAGGTTAGGGTTTTGGATTTTCCTTATGTTAAAAAGGCCCTTAAAGCCTCATTGTAAAAATAATCTTCTTGTGAATGTGAGTAGTCGTCACATATCTTCTCAGAGATAAGCTGCCACCATTCTAGCGAGTCTTTCACTCTGTATTTTTACAGTCTCTGTACCTTTATTTCATTAATAGAAATCGTGTATTATTGTATCTTTGTGTTTATGGTTGCATCTCTGATACATTTATGTTATATTATTGGATATCCGTGATATCTCTGTGCATTTCTTTATTATATCTCCACTCTCATTTCGTGCCGAAAATAATCTGGATCAATGGTATCAGAGCAGGTTGTTCTTGATCATTTTTTTCAGTGCATGTCCTCGACAAGGTCCAAGTATATCAAGTTGGGTCTCGAGCTTGTCTCTCTTGAAGACAATCACTCTCACACACCCAAGAAACCCTCAATGGAGGAAGAAAAGAAAAACGACGGAGCAGACGATCCTATCAATCTGTTGCTTGAGCAAGTTCTCACACGACAGAGGGACGGAATGATGGATAATTTTTCCCACATCCTTCAATGCCTGTCGATAGCAATAGGTGCATCTTCATCAAACAAAAACTTTGGAAACACCTCATCTTCCAAGGTACAATTTAATTTTGATATTCCTGTATTTGAAGGACAGATAGATGCAGAAGCCCTAGACAAATGGTTAAATCTGCTAGAAGGTTATTTCTCTATTCACAATTTTTCCGACAGAGAAAAGATCACCTTCACACTCCTTAAATCTCTCCCCCATGTCAAACATTGGTGGGAAAATTACTCGGAGAAAAGTTCCACAGATGAGTCTGGAATATATGGGGCCGAGCCCACTTGGGATTTTTTTGTGGATGCAGTAAAGGAACAGTATTACCCTGTTGGCAACTATGAGGACCAATACATGAGATGGACCACACTGCGGCAAGAGAGGGGCCAAGTAGTACCAGAGTTCACCAATACCTTCCATACCTTGCGCACTAAGATGGGTATCAAAGACTCTGCATGACATTTGGTTCTGAAATATTGTGGGGCTCTACACAAATACATCCAAACTGAAATGGATTTTTTAGATATCTCATCACTCGGTGCTGCTTATCGATATGCTGTTAAAATCAAGCAGAAATTTAAGCACCAGAACAAACGAGAGTTCGGGTCTGCAAATCCGCAACAACCAAAGTATGAGAAAGACGGCCCTAACAAACAGTCTCCTGAAAACCAGTCCAAGCCACAGGAAAAGAAGGCTCACGGAAAGACGAAGAAGGACACTGGAAAATGGTGTGATTTCCACAAAATCCCCTGGCACAACACCGATGAATGTCACTCAAAACAATCATTGGTGGCCGAGATCAAAGGCAAGGATCTGAACCCTGATTTAGAATATGATTCTGAAAATACTAGTAAAACATAGATCATCAACGCAGACCCCACTGTTATTGTCGCGACCGCAACAATTCAACCGGAAGAACCAACAGATCCTGAAGAGGGGGAGCTCATTTTTCATTCACAAAGGTGGGTGAAGGGGACCTCGTTGCATTTTATTGTTGATAGCGGAAGCCAAAAGAACCTCATCTCAACAGAGGTCGTCAAACAGTTGGGATTGTCGACAACACCACACCCACAACCATACAACATTGGGTGGCTTCGCTAAGGACTAGGTCTTCGTGTCAGCCAACAGTGTCGATTGTCATACGACATCCAGCCCTTCAGGGATGAGGTATTATCTCATGTTGCCCCACTGGATGTCTCTGATGTTCTCTTGGGCCAGCCATATATGTGGAAGCGCCATGTTATTTATGAGTCTCGACCCCGTAGTGTCATTGTTACTTTGGGGGGTCATCTCTATAGAATACCAGAGGTAATTCTGACTATTGTCCCACCTAAAAAGTGTTGCAAGGTAGTATCTCATACTACAAAATTTAGCTTTTTCACAATCTGTTCAAAAGGTGAACAGAAGGATATTGCAACCACTACAACCTCGGCCCAAGCACCTTCTATCCAACAGAAGGAGGTCGACAAGATTGCAACAAAACGCAAAGATTCCTTCTGCACACAGTCATCTCATGTAGCCAGACTGGTTAAAAAGGTCCAACCCTTCCAGCCACAGGTTTGTGACAACCTTCAACAAACCAAGCAGTGCGACATCTCCAGCAAGGCAAGCAGCTCACCAAGATTCAGATTCAGCAATCGCTTTCCCCTCTCCTCCAAGAACTCAACGCAATGGATACCATTGCTTCCTAGGGAGGGAGGATATCAGTGGCCACCCACCTTTTCCAACTGGCTCAAAATATTTTTCTGACAATTTTGGTAATTTACTATTTTTAGCTGTTTTTCGGGTCCTGAACTTCCGGAGTTGTTTTGAGGCCCTAAACGACGTTTTTTGGGAAAACGGGGAGCAACGTGAACTTTGATAGATCTTTCTAACGGTGTATCGAGAGCCCCAAACGAAGATCGTATGCAAAAGTTACGCCCCCAAGAAGTTGACGTATCAACTACCTCCATCGGGGCCCACAAACCTTTTGGCTTTTCATCTTCCGAGGTTAGGGTTTTGGATTTTCCTTATGTTAAAAAGGCCCTTAGAGCCTCATTGTAAAAATCATCTTCCTGCAAATGTGAGTAGCTGTCACATCTCTTCTCAGAGATAAGTTGCCACCATTCTAGCGAGTCTTTCACTATGTATTTTTACAGTCTCTGTACATTTATTTCATTAATAGAAATCATGTATTACTGTATCTTTGTGTTTATGGTTGCATCTCTGATACATTTATGTTATATTATTGGATATCTGCGATATCTCTGTGCATTTCTTTATTATATTTTCGCTCTCATTTCGTGCCGAAAATAATCCAGATCATTCGTTATCAAGTTTTTGTGTTCATATTTGATGCTTATGACTCTTCATTATTGATCTTTTCCTTCTTTAATGGTGTACTTTAATTTATGCTCATTTAATGCAATTCTTTATAAGTCACTCGATGAAAAGATCCTGGATCATGTTGGTATCAGAGTAGTCGTCTTTGACTTGAATCATTGAGTGTGAATGCTTACCAGGGGCAAGCATAAACATGGTGAATGAACTCTTAAGATTTCAATCCCGAAGTTGGTCATGCATCCCGAAGGAAGAAAATGGCAGAAGAGGACAAGCGTGATGAACAGGAGAAAAACTTCCATGTGGTCTTTTATCGCATGTCAGAAATGGTCGAACGAATGTATGGAGACTACGGGAAGAGGATGAAGTATAAAGGGAAGAAAAATGAAGCACATGTTGATGATGATGCTTCGGTAAATCAAGGGGTTGGAGGAGACCCTCTTGAACCTCCATCTTCACCGTCAAGTTCTAGTTCTTCTTCCTCTGAGCAGTCTCATCATTCTCATCATTCTATCCATAAAGCCTCTTTTAAGAAACCATTATTAAAGCTTGATGTAAATTTTGCTTTACCTATGTTTAAAGGAGACGCTAATCCTGAAAAGCTAGATAATTGGATCCGACAGGTTGAAGTATATTGTCGTGTTCAACATATTGATGAAGAGGAAGTTAAAGTGCAACTGGCTTCTCTTCGGTTGGAAGGCACCACTCTCGTATGGTGGGAGAGAAAACTTCAGGACATACTTAAGTGTGGTAATCTTCTTTCCTCATGGTTGGAATTTAAATCAACGATAAGGAATCAATTTTATCCATTGGGTTATTTACATAAAGCAATGATGGAATGGAAAACTTTAAGGCAAAGTAAAGGTCAAACTGTACAAAGTTTCATAGAAGAATTTAGGAAGAAAGATCTTGCATTAAACATTCCTTTGGACTCTTATGAAACTTTAATGAAGTATATTGGCGCACTTCACAGTTATATTCGTCATACTTTGCTCTTGTTTAACCCCACCAGTCTTGACAAAGTTTGTGTGCAAGCCACTCACCTTGAGAACTGAGGAAAGCATGTTCAAGAAGATCCCACAAAGAAACCTTCCAATCTTCCACATAATCCATTTAATAAGTTTAAAAGGAAGGACAAGAAGACCGCCACAGTGAAGAGAGGAGGAGGAAATCCATCTTGCACTCATTGCAAGAAAAGTGGTCACGATGATGAACATTGTTGGAAACTACATCCAAAGAAGAGACCATAACAGTTGGTTGGAAAAGGGAAGACAAAAACCGTTGCTACAGTGCAACAAGATCTTGGTTCTGATTCAGGAGACGAAGGAAATATCACAATGATTGGAGTACAAGGTAAAGATTCCATTCATGCTAGTTCAAATTCCAATGATGAATCTCATGGTGATGAACGAAAGAGGAATGAATTATTTCACATAAGAGTTGTATCTAAACACACTAAGATGGATACATTATTTGATCCGGGTTCCCAAGTAAACTTGATATTTGAAGCACTTGTCAAAAAGATGGGTCTTGAAACGAAACCACATCCAAAGCCTTATCCTCTTGGTTGGGTATGTAATAAAACTTAATGTCAGCAAACAATGTAGGGTCAGATTTGTTATTGCTTCAAATTTGATTGATGAAGTGGATTTGTATGTTGTATCACTTGATATATGTGGCATAGTGTTGGGGAGTCTTTATCTTTATGATAGAAAAACAGTCTTCTTTCATCATGAGAACAAATACCACCTTACTAAGGGGGAAGTGGAATATATTGTTAGAGCTCACAGCATGAGGGTAAACACAACACTTATTAGTGCAGGAAAAATGAAGAGACTCATAAACACTAATAAGAGATATGTACTCATGGTCGTAAGAGAGAAAGATGTCAAAACATCCGATGCTTTCCAAGGATGTGATCCTTCTCATAAGAAAGAATTAATTGATATTGTTTATAAGTATGATGATATTTTCCAGGAACCAGATGGATTACCTCCTAAGAGGGAAATCCAACATGAGATACATCTTCAACATGATTCTCCTCTTCCTAATGTGGGCATGTACAGAATGTCAATTGTAGAGATGACAAAGATCAAGAAGCAGGTACATGGATTATTGGATCAAGGGGTAATCAGGCCCAACTCATCTCCTTGTGGTTCTCCGATCGAGATGGTGCCAAAGAAAGATGATACATGGTGAATGTGTGTTGATTACTGAGCCTTAAATAAAATCACGTGAAAAATCGATACCCTCTTCCTCGTATAGATGATTTACTTGATGAGTTAAAGAATGTTGTTTATTTCACTAAGTTGGATTTGCGCAGTGGATACCATTAAATCAGGGTTGCAGAACAGGATGCATGGAAGACTGCCTTTAAAACCAAACATGGATTGTTTGAGTGGTTAGTTATGTCATTTGGGATTTGTAATGCTCTGACAACGTTCATGCGTGTGATGAATGATGTATTCATGCCTTTTCTAGATGATTTTGTGATTGTATATTTAGACGACATTCTTATTTTTAGCGAGACTTGGGATGAACATTTGAGGCATGTAAAGCAAGTATTGGATACTTTGCAAAGGGAAAGGTTGTATGTAAAATTGTCCAAATGTGAATTTGGTAAGACTGCACTTGTGTACTTAGGTCATATTGTAGGAGGAGGACAATTAAAAATTGATCCTTCCAAGATTGATGTAATTGTAAATTAGCCCGAGCCCAAAAATGTAACCGAGATGCAAAGCTTCTTAGGTGCAGTCTAGTATTGGAGGAGGTTCATTTCAAACTTCTCCGTCATAGCAACTCCTTTTCATGCCTTAACCAATGTGAAGAACACTTTTCAGTGGGGAGGAAAGCAATAAAAAGCTTTCGACACTTTGAAGGAAAATATTAGTACTGCACCAGTATTAGCACTGTCGAAACTTCAACAACCCTTTGAGATCGAGACAGATGCCAACGGATACACCATGGGTGTAGTATTAATGCAATATCATAAGCCTATCTGTTACCACTCTGAAACTTTTAACCAAGTTGTTGTTAACTATCCTACATATGATAAAGAGTTGTATGCATTAGTTCAAAGCATAAAGAAATGGAAACACTACTTGTTAGGGAAGGAAACAACCATACATACAGATCACCAACCCTTACAGTATCTCCAAGCACAAACCAAACTCAAACAATCTCGACACTACAGATGGATGGGTTTTCTACAACAATTTCATTTGGTAATTAAGTACAAAATGGGTACAAGTAACAAGGTAGCCGATATGATTTCTAGCTTTCTAGACCTCCTATTGTTGCTTCTATTATTTTGAAAAATACTTCTTTATCTCATGATAGCTATGTGGAACAATATGCCATTGATGAAGATTTTAAAGAAGTATATGAGAAGCTAACCCATGGTGCACAGGTAGAGAACTATTGTCTGCAGGGAAAACTACTCTACCATATTGGAAAGCTATGTATTCCTACAAGTGAACGAGTCCATGTAATACGAGAAGCTCACACTTCTCTTGTGTCTGGGCATTTTGGGGCGGGAAAAACTATGGCTCATTTGTAGAGGTTTTGTTACTAGCCTCAAATGAATGCAATTGTAACTAAATATGTAAAGGGGTGTGTGATGTGTTCTACTTGTAAGCCCACTAATAGAAAACTGGGGCTATACTCACCACTACTTGTTCCATCCCATCCATGTGAAAGTATCTCCATGGATTTTGTAGGGGGTTTACCAATGTCGAAAGGAGGTCATGGTTATCTGTATGTTGTAGTGGATAGGTTCAACAATATGTTTATCTTGATTCCATGTAAAAAGCATATCACTGTTGAGCAGCCTGCTAATATCTTCTTTTAGTATGTTTGGGTTCACTTTGGGTTACCCACTTCCATTATCTCAGATCAAGATACTCGATTCCTTGGGGATTTTTGGACAAGCTTGTGGAGAATGATGGACACCAAATTGAAGAGGAGCATTGCTTTCCATCCACAGATCGATGTACAAACAAAGGTTGTAAGCCGAACAATGGTACTTTTGCTTCGAGGCTACTACAACAAGCATCCCAAGTTATGGGATGAACAAATACCCTATGCACAACATGCTTACAACCGAACCTTACATTCCTCCACTCAGTGTTCACCTTTTGAGACATATTTTGGGTACCTACCTAAATTCCCTTTGGACTTGATGTATGGGAGAGATGCCGATTCAAATGAAGAAAGAAATGAAGACAAAGCCCGCAAGTTCATCCAGAAGATACAACATGTGCACCAGGCAGTTAGGGAACAATTGGAGAAAAGTCAAGCACAATATAAAGCTCAGCATGACAAACACATGGTTGATCATCAGTTCCATGTTGGAGACGAGGTATGGCTTCACATTAGCAAGGAGAGATTGAAGGGTGAAGGCAAGAAACTCAAGCCCATTCATTATGGACCCTTCACTATTTTGGAGAAAAGTGGTACCGATTCTTTTCATTTGGATCTTCCACATTATATGCAGATTTACTCAGTTGTAAATGTAGAGAACTTGAAACTTTTTTAGCCTCCCATGATCATGGATCAGGATGAGGTAGTTTCAATACCTTGAGTTGATGAGTTTGCTCTTGAGTACTTGGATGAGTTAAAAGAAGATATCATCTTGGACAAAAGGACGAGGACTTCACGTAGGGGTGATGTTGATTATCTTCGAGTAGGCTTAAAGGGCACACATCCAAGCAAGGCAAAGTGGATTGAGAATGACAAGGCAAGGGAACTCTTCCCTCACTTATCTGTTGATTGCTGAAAGATTTTGGTGGTCCAAAAAGCTCTGAGTGGGAAGGCGTGATCCAAAAAGGATCCAAAGAAGACTAAGGACAACTCAGAACTCACAAAAGCAACTCAAGACGATCAAAATGGCCTCAACAAATAGAGAAAGGGAAAAAATTAAAAGCTCTCAAAACTCAGTGAAAATGACATCATCGCGAAGAGAACATCACAATCTTTCTAACGCTGCAAACGGCTCGTCAAACAGAGTTACGGATCGAAAGATATTCACGGTCAAAGTTTGGTCAACCTAACCTAGTCAACAGGGGATGAGTCAACATCCGTACTGCTGACGTCATGATCCATACAACATACGTGGAATGCGTAGGAGGTGACACATGTCATGCTGACGTCAACATGGTGACGTGGCAACACCAGAGGCTTCCACGTGTCACTCACATTTGGCATTTCTGGGTCCTTTTGTGGACCAGTGAAATTGTGCCACGTGGTAGGCTAGGTTGGCAGACCGTACGCTGACATGGCAGGGTTATTGTATAGTGGTTGACGTGGCCCAATGGTTGGATTCCACGTGGCTGAGTCATGGGATGCTACGTGGCAGTGGGCAAATGCCCAATGACAACCTGAGAATGAATTTTCAAAAAAAAAAAATGTAAAAGATTTGGTGCGTCCGCCAAATCCGGTGGGACCCCGCCAAATATGGCACCCAACATACTCCTAGAACCATCAATAAGTTTGGCGGAATGAACAAGTTTATATATATATATATATATATATATATATATATATATATATATATATGTTACAACCGACAAGCCAAAAGGGGAGGCCCGTGGGCTCGACCTCGAGACCTCCCCCTCTATACACGCCATAACATATGCTTCACAACCACTAGGCCAATGGCCTTACATTGTTTACTTCGCCGAATTTTTTATTTAAAAATTGAATCCGCCCAGGGCTGCATGAGGCACGCGAGGGTATAGACCGACACAAATTTCGAGACGTCTTTCTCAGCATTTATTGCGGGTTGCAGGGCACGAAAACAAACACAAAGTTTCTCTGGGGCATGGGAGTGCCAGAGTCGGATTGAGGCATGGAGACAACCATTTTTGGGTAATTTGACGCCACGAATTCAGTGGTGTTGTCCGTTTTTTTATCTGAGCAAAACTTCTGCATCTTGATTTTAGAATGAGGTATACTTATGTATTTTGCCAAATTCTTTTGCTAAGTTAATAAAAAGGCCTACCCATTGGAGAGCAGGACCCAGAGACATAATCCACCAAGGATGAACTCCGTTATCAATTTTTTTGTGTTCATATTTGATGCTTATGACTCTTCATTATTGAAATTTTCCTTCTTTAATGGTGTACTTTAATTTATGCTCATTTAATGCAATTCTTTATAAGCCACTCGATGAAAAGATCCCGGATCATGGTGCCAAGCCGAACTTAAGCACATCGCCAACCTAAGGACAATTCAATTCCACCAATTCCACTCAAACTAGGGACACAATTACGAAGAACCAACTAAACACTAGAGTTGGGATCCCACAGAGATGATTCAGAAGGGAAAATAACCAATGTTGAGCCCTAGTTCAAACCCAAATGCAGAAGAATCATAAGCCACAGACCCACAATAATAATAATTCCTCACGCTTCAAGGCCATCATCCCACCTCTAGCGAAATCATGAGCCAAGGTGGTTGAATAGATTGCACCCACGTTGAGGTCTGCATGTGTGAGGGGACTGCATAGTGAATGCATCTTGACCGTTGGCTTTGATATACAACCACCCTAATTGAAATTATGTGCCAAGTGTTTGACATGCTAAGGTTCATCATAACTCTTAATGAAATCAAATTAGAGGATAAGGTAATATAGCTCCCCATTTTTAACCGAAGTTTGCTACGATTCACTTGAGTTGATTTGTTGGCTAGAGTGTCAACTTTGCAGTTGAGAACCCTAAGTGTTAATATTATGGTAGCTACGGGAGGTATTTACCCCCATGTGTGAACCTAACGAGAATAGAAGACTCCGGGAAGCAAGAGAAACCCTAATGAGTTGGCTAATAACCCTAGAAGCCTTGTCGGCTCAAGAAGATAATTTATATTAGGCTATTAGCCTCCAAGACAAGAAGTCGGCCAGAAATAATAATAATATACTAAACAGACACATACCCAGAAGGAGAAGTGTTGGCCCCAGAAAAACTGCCAGGATTACTATAAATACAGGGCGTCGGTTCTCATTTGCAACGTCTCAGAATTGCAGTTCTGCAGTTTGGTGTGCACTGCAATTGCAATCTTGTGCGCAGGTTTGGAGGAAGAGCTGGTGCAGCTGCAACGGCAACACGATCTCAGTTTTGGCTTGAATATCTCTTGGTTAGGGTTTGGAACATCTGATCAGTCTTTTGTGATGTGCTATCCTCGGGGATTGATGCTCTACTCTTTATTTGGCTATCTATCCTATGGTTTGCTTCTGGAGGAATTCTCAGTCAAGGTTAAGGTGCTCGGAGGGAGGCTTCGGCCTATGGTTGGGTGACGAAGGTATCGTCAATGGTAAAATGAGCACACATCTTCTATATTCTAACAGGTTATGGGCCCACACCCCTTCAGTCAGCCTAAAACGCTGGAAGGAAACATAGCCTCTATACATTGAGCTCGTTGAGGAACTGCTGCTAGGGTTACTAACAGGAGCAGTTTCCAAAAGCACTGCAGTTAGGGTTACTAGCAGAAGTAGTTGCAGAAACCCTAAACCTCTTGTCGAGGCACATTAAGTGACGAGATTGACCTAATCTCCGGATAGATCAGTGTGCCCTAGCTTGGCGCATCTCCTGGTACTCTCAGAAGGCCAAGACGTGAAGTTTGAATTTCTGGTCAAATCTAGGGTTTTACCAAGTCAAGCAAGCCATGACGAACTCTATGAAGTCTGAGAACAAGCTAGATGGAGCCTCTAACTTCAAAGCATGGAAGACAAGGATTGACCTCATCCTTGCTAAGAA